>JABUQX010004136.1:80000-93663 GCA_015478945.1 Trachelipus rathkii | reverse complement strand
AGAGAGAGAGAGAGAGAGATAGCAGTGGTCTAAGCGATGATTGGAATCTCGCCCAAGGTTTTAGTATAGGGAGTGCCATCCTTTTTTTTGCACTACTGGCACATATTGCCACCTGGCACTTACACTGACAGTGACATACTTTTCAAAAATTGTCGCCTTAGTTCTAATGACTATCCTAAATTCTTTGACTATCTAAAGCTCCATTCAAATAGAGAAGCCATTTAGTTTTTTAATATAGTGAGATGCGACCGAACGAGATATGAGATATATTATAGATACTAATTAAGCAGTTAAAGCCTAATATATAGATGTAAATAAAGATAATTGAAATAGTGATAGTAGTTTAACATTGCTTAAAAAAGGTTTCTAATCCCAAGTTATAACAATAACAGAGGATCTAATTTCTAAGATTAGTACGTAGTGATAGTTCTTTATTATAAATACTTTCAAAAGTGCAATTATATTGTACATTTTGAAGTATTAGTTATGTGTATAAAAAAATCAAAATCTATACTCATGCATATACTTAGAAATACTATAATTATATCTATATAATACTAAGCGCAAAAGGTTTAGCACCTTATTATATAGTATAAATTATAAATGTATATAATATATGATATATAACATATACTGTATATATAAATATATACAAAGTTAGTAAAAACACATATAAATAAATACAGAAAAAGTTTATATATATATATAACATAGTTAGTAAAAACACAAGTAATATAAAACAGAAGAAAACGTTTAAACTTTTTTTAAATCTTTTCGTGTTTAAAGTTAGAATTAGAAAAATTCAAGATTATAAGAAAATTGTCCAAGATTGAAAATGACGTGTTGAATAACATATTTATAATAGATAATAAAATATATATATACCTATATGTTAGTAGATAGTATATATATATAATAGTAGTATATATATATTATAGATATATATATAATATATATTATTTATCAGTTTACAAATAGGTACGCATATCACAATCTTTTTTCATCACACTTTTGTTGTTTCCATCGTTCAACAATGAGAGATAATAAAATATAATGTAAATATATATATCTATTATATGAATATATCTATAATAATTATATATATTAGGTATAAGTATATATATATAGTGATAAGTATATATATATGATATAGTGATATAATAGTACTTCAAAAGATTTCAAATTATTTTTTTTTTGTGAAGAAAAATAAATCCGGGGTGGAGTCCTTATTTAAATTCCTAGTCGCAGCTCTCGTGAAGAGAGAGTCGAAACATATTAATGAACTTTGTGTGATATATGTGTAACCTGACGTTTCCAAATATTATTCAAGCAAGTAGCACAATCGTAGCGAGTAAACAATTTTCTACCACTGAAAGTCAAAAACAGCAAGAAAAATTTAAATTTTGTTCTCTATTTCAAGAAGTAGCATGGTTGTTTAATTCTAGTAGCAAGCACTGTCACGACCGAACTGTAGCAGTAGTGGTACTGTTGTGCCTGAGCTTATATCGTGATTATAGATATACTGTAAGCAAGACACACTTGCAGTTGGCAGCTGCACCTAGAGAGAGAGAATATGGGGATTCTATACTAAGAATTAAAGATGTACAGAAAATTGGATAATTAGTTAACATCGTTCAGCTATATTTCTTTCGTCTCTCTCTGGTAATACAAAAAGGTTGTCAACGATAAAAGGTTTTCATTTTCCAACTCTTGTAATTTTCCTATAGAACCATATAATGGCCTCTGGAAGCTGTTAACTGAAATATTCCTCTGGTGCCACAAAAAAATCTGATTAATGATTCCTAGCATTTAAGTGATTTTTATCTCTCAAACACTCACATAGACACTTGATGATTGTTCTGGTTCTAACACTTCTCATTAATTTCACATAATTCGGAGGATGGTCGTTCTCGCCGTACTAATTCATTATTGGCAGTCAATTTTTTATTAAGAAATGGTTCTATTAACTGTTACTCGAAGTCAATTTTTATATAAAGATTTTTAGTAAACGCAGGAAAATGAACCACCATTTATGTGACATCATCATACTACAAGAGTGTGCAATCGAAGGAAAACGGGAAACAGCTGATAGAGAATAATCGGTATAACAAGTGGGCACACAAACTGGCAAGTTTGGTTTTGGGGAACCATGGACACACTTATGAACAAAAAATTGTCGTTAGTTATTGCATTGAATCAGTGTGGACGAATCATTGAGATGAGTCACAAAACTGTAGTCATTTTTTTGCGGATGAAATTTAATTGTGTATTACGATTTTTCTTTTCTATCGCGAGACTTCTATCAACGTTCGTGGCCAGCATGTTTCTAGAGCATTCTGGTCACGATAGCTTTGAATAGTCGCTGATCGCAAATCTGGTTACTGGTTGCGATAGCATTTTAGAAAGATCGCGATAGCTTTGAATAGTCTCTGATCGTAAACTCTGGTTAAGGGTTGCGATAGCTTTTTAATAATGGTCACCTAGCACATACTGTTAGCTGGTACGATCATTGAGGCGCGCTGTCGTATCTTGGGGAAGGTACAGTTACTTTAAATCTCATATATATTTGACGATTTTATATTTCAAAAGATTTTAAAGTTTCGAGAGTCACCATTTAATCTTAATCTTCCTTCCACAACATTCTTCTACTCACTATCTATTTTTCACTCTTTTAATCTTAATTCAAACTCTTTACACACACATTTACATATATTTCATGGAAACCATTTCATACCGTATTGTCTATTTTGAGTCTTTGCCAATTTTCTGTTATTCCTTTCTACTTACTAGGGTTTGTCTTCGCAAGGATACTGCTGCATATTCTCTCTATAATTTACACACTCATGAGTAAAAAAACGACTCATTGTCTTTATAATATTATGATCATCATTTTATATATATATATACTTATATATATATAGTATATATATATATATCTCTGTTTATATATACTATATTTTTTTTAATACTCACTTACTTTAGTAGTATATATATGTAAATATATATATACTAATTTTATATATAGTGTATATATAAATATAGTATAAAAGGTATTATAGATAAATAAAACTATATATATTTAATACAGAATAATATAAACTTACTAATATATATAATAGAGTATTAGTATAATCGCAGGTTATGATTACGTATATTAAGAACGTTAACGTAATATAAATATTAAGTATAGCAGTACTAATACTATAATTTATATATATATATAACTATCATAGTATATATTATACTTAATATTATAAGTACTTAGCCACCCAAAATATCTGATATATATTACGTATATATAGCTATGTAAATATATATCATATCATATAATTAAGTTATCTATATCACCAACTTAGCAAGGCCGTACCCTATATATATATATATCATAGTAGTAGTATGACGACAGATAAGTATAGTACGTATATAAGATGTATATATATAGCTATATATATAATATATATAGTATATATAATAGTATATATATATATATATATATATATATATATATATATCGTGCGTAGTAATTAGGGCTACTAATAAAATGGGGGAACTTTATCATCATCCAAACCTTTTACTTGACCAAGCTGAAGATATTTGTACAATTTACGATTGGATTAAAATTGCTTTAGAGGTTAATCTGTTTGAATTCTTTCAGTGTCACTGATTGGAATTACAACATTTTTGGACTGTGAGTAAAGGCATTTTGCGAGGACGATCAATTTGAATGGACAAATGAATGTTTTCTGTTTGTGTTATCTGTGTGTTAGTTTAATGCAGGTATCAAGACTGGTGAACAAAAACATTGCCACAAGAAAATGAAATATAGAATGATATCTCATTGCGACTATTTTTAGCATCCTTTTCAGAAAGTTTCCAGTTTTTCTCCACATAGTTGAATACCATTATACCGTAAATAAAATTCAAAAATCAATTAGAAAGTCTCTCTCTCTCTCTCTCTCTCTCTCTCTCTCTCTCTCTCTCTCCCCTCTCTCTCTTCTCTCTCCCCGTCTTCTCTTCTTTCTTTCCTCTTCTCCTCTCTCCGGAATCATCATTCTCTTCAAGACTTTCGTATCAACACACTACTTTTCCAGAGTGGAAACACAAATTAGCTTTCTCACCTGAAGAGTAAAGCACTGTTGCCGAAACACACATCTGAAAGATCCAATATTTTCTGTTTCCTAATTTCATTATGCAAGCCACCAACTGCTTGCTAATCAACTGAACACCTGAATGAAATAAAGGTGACAAATCAGGTCGTACTATCATTGTAACTCCATGTCTACAACTTTCACCTATCACTCGCGAACACATCAGAACATAATATCCCCACAGATTATTACCCCTTTTCCTTCCCGATATTCTCTTCTCCGCCAAACCAATGATGTCTATCTTCCTCTCCTTCATAATATCCAGAATCTTCTCTTCCTTATCTTTATAAGTAGCAATATTTAAGCTACTGCATCTTATCCTAGTGTATTCGAATTCAAGTCCTGCTAAAGTTCGTCCTTAATATAAGTACACTTTCCGACACTTAGCTTAAAGAAGAAATGAAGGCGCAGTCTTTTTTTTTTCTCACCGACTTGCTGTACCTACCGTGTGAACTCTTCTCCTTTATATATATATAATATAATATATATATTATTTATTGATAATATATATATATACTATATATATATATAATATATATTATAGTAATATATTATTATAAGTATAAGTATAATATTGAGGGTTAATATAACTATAAAATATAATATATACTATATATAGTATATATAATAGCTATATATAGTATATAATATATACTTATATTATATACTAATATATATATATATAGTCAGTAATAGTAGTATATATATATATATATATATATATACTATATATACTCTATATATATATATATATATAATTTTTATTTATTTATGCAAGGCCGTAGCCAGGGGGCTCAGGGGGCCTGAACCCCCCAAAATTATTTATACTATAAAAAAAATTAATGGCTAGAGCCTCTTAAATTTAATTTTTAAGAATAATTAAAATAATAAAACAAATTAAGAGTATAATATTAATTGAAATGAGGAAAAGTGAATGTATCTTAGGTTTATTTGCTGATGAAAATACAAAAAGAGAATTTCTAGTGAAGGCAATAGTACAAAGTACAAAATAATGACTTTCAGATTGAACAACGAATATGATGGTTCAACAGCAATGAAGGAAAGTTTGAGATGTTGAAGCTGTCAAAAAATATTCAGCAACATTGTATGTTCATTAATATTCAACATTCATGTGGAGTACAACAAGTTACAAACTTTATTATCACATTTAAAACAGCTGTCACCAAGGCTGACAACATTTTAATTGGAAAAATAGAAGATATTTCTGAGACAAAATGGACCAAATTAACGCCAGCCTACAAAACAAGGTGTGTGTAAAGTTACGATGAATTATTGACTTATAAAAGATTTTTAAAGCAATTCCTAAGCTTTAGTGGAGTTTGGGATTAATCAAGATATTGAACTTTCATCGAAAAAAAAACTCAAATCATTTGAAGTCTTTAATCACAAGTCAGTTATGTTATTAGTATAATTATGACTTCATATTTATTCCTCTATTCCCTTTGACTCTTCCATTATGTCAAGTCTTATTGGAATATTGAAGTCATCTTATTGAAGTCATTATCGCAGTCTTCATCATTATTGACAGCAACTGCTCTTAATTATATTGAAAAATTTGTTTTTTTTGAAGGATTTTTCCGCCAACATTGATAAAAATTTTCAAATATTTTAGAAGTTCAACGGAACTTCTGCTTCCTGTTTAAAGTAGGAGATTCATGTGTTTTCTTGTTAATTAGTCTTAAAGAACTTTCATGTGTTCTTGTCAGATACTGCTCTAGTGCGCTCATGTGTTTCTTGTTGAATTAGTTATTTTATTTGCTCAATTTTTCTATTTCTTATTGTTGAAGATTTTTTTTAAGTTCTTCAAGATACTTAGTCTTTAATGACTCTTTATTTTCCTCATGAGCTCTGTTTGGTTATCCACTTTATTTATTTGGCCTATATAGATTTCTTTTATTTTCTGTTATTTCTCTGTAATATTTCTACTTGATTGTATCAACCTTGTATAGCCGAAATCCTTTGCATATTTTTAGCATTTATATTTTGATTCCTCTTCATCTTATTTTCTGTCTGTGGGATATATTATTCATTCTTTAACTTTGTATCCTTGTTATATAACAATTGTCCGTTCAAGTCTTAAAAAATTCAGAAGCCAGAGTTCTGGTTAATTAATTAAAATATTATATATAATTAAGATTAATAATTTAAAATATAAAATATTATAAGATATAATATTTATAGATAGATAAAGTTATTATATATAATGAATAAACTATATAGAATATATATATTATAGATATAATATAATAATAAAATAATAAATAAAAAATAATAATAATAAAATAATAATAATAATAAGAATAAAATATATATAATATACAACCAACAACTGGGAATCAATAACTAGATAATTAATAATATAATAATATAATAATAAATAGTTATAAAATATATAAGAATAAATATAAAATAATAATAAATTATAAATAAAATTTGATTATATTAATTAAATTATAAATAGGAATAAAAATAATAATAATAATAATAATAAATAATAATAATAAAAATAAAATAATAAAAAATAATATATAATAATAGTATTAATAATAGTAGTATAATCTATAGATATATATAATATATATAATATATATTTATAGTTATATATATATAGGTATATAGATATATAATATATATATTTATATGTATATATAATTATATTAAAAAGGCGCGCCGATATTCAGTGGTTAGAGCCACTCGCAAATATACAGGGTCCCAGTTCGGCAGACTCGGGTAGATGGAATGTGACTATCTGTCCTAGGGGTGGGTTGGTGTGGGGGGACTTGGGCTTCGTCTGCTCGGAGTGAAATTTACACCCTCTCCTAGATTAGTCTTGCTCCGTTAGCGAGGATTTTATCTGTATAGAAAAAAATATATTATTACACCATGGCACAGAGTCACCGTATTTATATCTCTTCAACGCCTGTTGCAAATGCTAAAGCCTAGATACGAGTTTGGTTCTTATTTTTTTCGACACTTTCTTCACTTATTTTGCCGAGAAATGTAATAAATTTATATACGATATTCCTTGTAGCCATCTGTCTTAAATGTACCTTGTTTCTCGAACACACACAATCAGCACACACACACATCACACACACACACAGCACCACTACCACACAACGACACATCACAATCAACACACACAACACAGCACGACACACGACGACACACACACACACACACATCACACACACACACACACACGACACACACACACACGACACACACACACAACACACACACACACACACACACACACACACACACACACTACACACACACACACACACACACACACACACACACACACCAACAACACACACACACACACACACCACACCACACACACACAGAAACAAACTTAGACAAGTATATATAAAAGTAAATTTTTACATAATTTTTTTTTTGATTAATGCATAAAATAAATAAATTATATTAGAAAAATTATTTTATACTAATATATATAGTATATATATATATATTATATATAAAATAAAATGTTATAAAAAATATTAAAATTTGATATATAATATTAAGATTTGTAAATATAGCAATTTTTGAAGGCAACTTCCTTATCAGATTGGAAAGCAAAGCTACACACATGCATAATATCGTTATCGTACTCTTCATTATTAATTTCAAAATGAAGAATTGTTTTACAGTGGTTTCTTACCCACCAGTCATCCCTGAACTTGCAATTTTTGATGAAATTTCCTTGACGTATCCATTTTTTCTTCTCTTCAGTTACCTCATTCCACAAAATACGAATATCACTTTTCAGACAGGAAAAGAAAACACACATTGCACCTATTCATTTACTGCCAATGTTATGCACATTCGAACGTGTTCCCATCCGCACTCCCTCACGTCACCGCATCAGTAATGAAAGCTTCATCCCTCATTCATCTATCCCATGTAGAATTCCCCTTACTGCTGCTTCTTAACCTTTCGCATTCTGATTCCCGAACACCTTCTTTATTCCCTTGTAGTCTTCCGAGTAATACCTTGCCAAACTGTTCATTTACCTCTTTTTTTTTCTCCTTACGGTATGCAATACATTCAGCCTTTCTTTCTATTCCTCATTATATATTTCCATAGACTTTTCTTTCGAAACCTCATCTTGTCTTTAGCACATTCAACCCATGCCTCTTGTCTTAACTCGCACCCCGCTTTGTTCAATCTCTTTATTTCCACGATCAGCTAGTTATATTTTTACTATCCTATTGTAGACAACATTCACATTATTACTTATCTAAGCAAACTTGCACTACTAACCAAAAAGGGGTTTGCTTGTTCCCCCCTTTTTTTTTTTTCCCATTTGCGTCCAGACATCAACCCGTGCTCAGCTTTCAGTCTTGCTTCACCAACTGAACTTATTTGAAGTTTCCTCACATACTCTTTTCTTATAACCTGCTTCAGTCTTATAATTATCCCCCACTCTTTCCTCTCACCCATGACCCCACTAAATTTGAATTCTTGCAGTAAAACACAAATGATCTGATATTTCCGTCGCCCACTCCTCTCACTGATTTAACACCCATCATATACTTCAACCTTTTTCACCAATATAAAATCATTCATAGCCTTCACTTCGACACCATCTCTCTACCTACACCAAATCTGTATACTTATGGATAGTCTTGATCTCCAAAAATAAATGTGATTTCTTGTGCCAACAAACCTCTCTCTCACAAAAAGCAATCACTCTTCTTCATTCTATGTTTTTCCACACAAACCTCAAATCAACCTGCCTGATCATCTTCGTTCGATCACCTATTCAACCATTTCAAGTCTTCTTCAACTACACATTATTATGAAGCAAAAACATTCTATTCAGTGATATCCGAGAAGTCTCACCCCCAGATGGTACTATATGCTACGAACTACCACATTACCTTGAGCGCTTCCTTTAAACTTTAATTTATATCATAGTATTCTTAATATTCACACAAACAAACTCACCAAGCTCTTTGCCAGCATATTCCACTCGATCAGAATCGCAATACTCATCTCTCCCTTATCATTCCTCTCCACTCCAACGCGCACACATTTCACAAAATACCACTCGTCTTCATTCACCTCCTATCATCCTGTTTCAGTCACAGCAAAAGAAAAAATTTGCCCTTTCTAAATACATCACCACCTCTCTCCTCTTCTTATCCTCAACATTTATTCTTCTAATATTCCATGTACCCTGGCATTTCAAAAACACTTCACGGAAATGATGCAAGGTCGTTAACGCGATACGACACTATATCCGGAGCAGCCATAAGCCATTCCTTAGGTGAATAAGTAATGTAATGATCCCTAACCAGCTACCATTGTCCTATTGAGGTCGCTTCTTCGACAGAGAGAAATGCTTTATGGGAATTGCTTGCACTCTTACGTAAGGGGATTCCTCTCTCTCTCTCTCTTCTCTCTCTCTCTCTTATATATATATAGTATATATATATATATAATATATAGTATATATATATATATATATATATAAGTAATATATATATACTATTATATAGTATATAATATATATATATATATATAAAAACAATAATAATTAATATAACTAAAGAAAATTTTGAAATGTTAATTAAATGATCCTTTTTTCTTCCCATTTTACAGAACAAACGAGAAACTTTAAATCAGGTTAGGAATTTCGTTGCAGTTAAATTGTTTGCTTTTTTCGTTCCCCTATTGTTTAGGATGACAAATAAATGTTCGATTAATTTTCATTTATAATAATATTTTAATAATAATGATTAATAATGATTAGCAATATATACATATATATATATATATTATATATTGATAATATTATTATATATATATATATAATGATATATATGGTATATATATAGTTATAGTATATATATAGTATATATATATTATATATATATATAATATATATATATATATATAGTATAATAGTATATAAATATATAGTATATGTAATTATATATATATAGTTATATATATATATTATATATATATATAGTAATAGATAGAGATAATATATATATATATATAGAAGTATTATATATATCTATAGATTATATAGTATAAATATGATCATTCAAAAAAACATGAATGAAAACTATAAATATTATAAACACTGCGAACTATATTTTTGTGTCTCTCCTTTCTATTAGGAGAGGCGGTATGCCTCTCCTCATAAAAAGGAGACACACGTAGATAATTAGGTTCACTGCTCCTTTTCACTGATTTTGTAAAAATCACGGTATTGTTAAGGGGTTCTTCTTAAGGGTTCTACGAGTTTTGCGTCCACTTTATCCAGATAGAGACAGAATATATTAAGAGGGTTTTTAAAAATCTAGGCAACCTGAATTCTTTCATACAAGGACTTCATGCGCAAAAGAATTTCATTCTTATTCTCCCACTGTTGAACTTGTAACTTAAAAAATTAAAATAATATTAGCTTTTCGAAATGACAATTTTATGAAATCCATACCTAAAGATTTTATGCTTGTTTAAAGTTTCCCCCCAAAATACTTAAAACAATCCTACAAAAGTTAAAATTTGAAGATTCGGAATTTAAAAATATTGGTCTATAAAGTACCTTGCAACCATTGCAGTTCTTTTTATATGGGAGAAACTTCTAATCTAAAAAGTAGACAGTATCAACATTCTTATTCTCTAAAAATTTGGAACAGTAATTCATCCCTACAAAAGCATAGAGAAGAGAAGGAGCACAGATCTATATTACATATTTAGCACTGATATATCCCGTGATAGACGTTCATAACAGACAATTATAGGAATCTTTCTTAATTAATGTCAAATATTTTATTTTAAATGTCAATGCTCTTTATAATTTTACTAATTTAATTCTTAAATATTTTTCAAAAAATGTCTTGTTTTATAAAACATCTAAACAAAATCACTTGATCAGCCAACTATTTTAGCAAACCTTTTGTCCTTAATTTTTAATTAAATTTGATTAGACCTGAATAAGGAGAGTGTCGTGTGTTTTGTAAATTTTATTCCTCTGATTTTTAAGAAACTAGCGTTATTGTGTTTCTCTTTTTAGGATTAATATATATATATATATATATATATATTATATTATAATATATATATATATATATATATATCTAATAGAATTAGTAATACATAATTTGTATTTTTTGTTTTTGATATATATATATATATATAATATATTATTAGTATATTATATTTTACTAGTTTTGTAACATAAAGTATGCAAATACATAAAATATATAGTCCCTGGCCAAATTATTATACGCACTTTGAATTTTTACGTTTTTGAAGTATAGTCAGCCTATATACCAATCTGACATAATTAATGTTTATAATTCCTTGAAAAAACATTAAACTATTATTATTTTTATTCATTTAATTTTTTTTTTGTTATGTCACCTCACTACCTCCGATTAATTATGTGCATCGAACCGTACATAGTTCATTAAAAGTGTCAGTTGCGTTCTCACGTTCTACTAGTTCGGAAGTATTTAAGAGATCGTGAAATAGATTTATTTTGTGTTTATTTGTGTTATAGCTATAAATTTATTCTTTTTTAAGGAATTGTGGTAGGTTTTGGCGTTGATACTAAAATTTTGCTCTTATAAATTATGAGTAAGAAGAAAGACATAATAACACCACGTAAAAAAGCAGATATAAAAGCACTTCTTAATTTCAAAATTTATTCAAATCAAGAAGTTTCATTAAGATTAAGTGTTTTTGAAGGAATTGTGAGACTTATAAAAAAAGAAATTCAATTTAAGACAAGAATTAGGTCCCAAAAGAAAGAAGAAATGCGGTAGGAAACCAATTTTTACGCCAAGGTCCGAACGTTGTTTGAAGAAAATCTGCAAAAAAAAAAAATTGCTACCATTAAACAAATAACATCTGAGCTTGCAGCATCCAACGTTATCACGTCTGAACGATCAGTTCGCAGGAAGTTGTCATCTATATGAATTTCAAATTTCAGAAAACCCAAACTAGCAATAGAAATTAAGGTTAAGCTCCTAAAGTGGGCTAAAGATCACAAAGACAAAGATTTGAACTACTGGAGATAGGTAATTATTTAAATAATGTATTGTAATTTATTATTTGATTATGAAAAAAAAGTTATCGCCTTCTAAATAGTATCATTTCTTGCTTGTTACTGGTTTGCTTCAGCGATGAAAGCACTTCTGAAATCATGGCAAATAAATCCCAGTTTGTGCGTCGTTGTCCTGGGGAAAAATTTCATCCAGACTGCGTGGTACAGACGGTATAGCATCCCACAAAGGTCATGATCTGGTCTGTCATAAGTGGCAAGGGTACTGGGCGCCTGTACGTGGTTCAAGGTGCCATGAAACAGGACCAGTATAAAGAGGTGCTGCAGAAACGATTGATCCCGACAGTTACGGAACTGGTTTCCAAATGGAGAACAGTTTGTGTTCACGCAAGATGGAGCTCTTTGCCACCATGCACGATCAGTCAAACCCCATTTACAAGAAGAAAATATTCCTCTGCTCAGTTGGCTAGAAAATTCTCCAGACATGAATCTAAGGGAATGTGTGGGAGCTGATGAAGAGAGAGATAGCCAAAGAGGTCATAACCACGAAAACTCGGCTTATGGAAAAAATTATCCATGTGTGGAAGAGACAGTGCAAGAATGTATTAACAGCATGTCACGTCGAATAGGCGGCTCAACAAAATATTAATATTTTTTCATTTTGTCACTTTTTCTTCTAATTGTGAAAAATAAATAACTTTTCCATTTATATGTATGGTTTATTTACATTAAATGAGTAAAAATAATAATCTTTCAAAGTGCGTATAATAATTTGGACAGGAAATATATATATATATATATATATATATATATATATAAATGATACATATATATATATCTTAATATATATATATATATATATGCTCTTTCTTATATATAACTATATATATATATATATATATATATAACTACTATATATATATACTATATATATATATATATATATATATATATATATATATATATATATATATATATATATATTTAGACAAAATCAAAATTAAAAATACCAAACTTACACGGTTATACCAAGAAAAACAAAATTAGCAGCAGTAATAATAATAATAATAATAATAATAATAATAATAATAATTAATAATAATAATAATAATAATATAATAATAATAATAATAATAATAATAATAATAATAATAATAATAATAATAATAATAATAATAATAATAATAATAATAATAATAATAATAATAATAATAATAATAATAAATTGATATTTGTCATCTAAGGAGATAAAGGAAAAGAAATAACCAGCAACTAATGTAACTTTAATAGTCGTACAAATCTTAGTTAGTTTAAAATTTCGCATTTATTTTATTTAAGAAGGAGAGAAGGGAGATGGATCGTTCTCAACATTTTTTGATATTTTGTTTACCATATTATTTTTATATATATATATATATATATATATATATATATATATATATATATATATATATAT
>JABUQX010004136.1:75000-77500 GCA_015478945.1 Trachelipus rathkii | reverse complement strand
TGTACATAAAATTCATGTAAAAACCCAGATCCCCTTGATCTGCTAGAACATTGCAAAAGTGGTGGAATGAGAATAATTTATTGAGCATCCGGAAATGTATTACCTATGTAGAAAATTAGATATAGAGTTCCAATATCACGTCGTAAGGGTAAATATATAGTCATGAAACCGGAAAGTGAACAACAGCTTACGAGAATTTTGACCTTGACCTCGAAAATATCCAAAGTACGAGTGAGGTGGAATTGAACCTTCTCCCCCCCGGATATAAAAACAGAACTTTATAGCTTAAGGGTGGATAAAGACAATATACAGTTGGAATAATTGTGCGTTTAGAAAGAATTCTCTCAGTCTGAGCAAACTCCGATTCTTTAAAGTCGCCCAGTCAACCATTTTGATATGAGACTTCAAAGAGGTTTCAAAACTGTTGTTTAAGTTTTGACCATGAATATTTATATGGTCAACAGATGAGATAGGAGAGCAGTCGAAAAAGTAAGAAAGTTTGGATGCCTTTTGAGAGAGTCAGTTATGAACAAGTTAAGACTTTACAGTCTACAAGGTTGAAGCCACTGCGAAATCCTATTCAGATCAGCTAATGTGCAGCCGGTGCAGAAGAGGGACCATATACTCGAATTGAGATGGGTGCAAGAATGAAGGGTCAGTTCGTTGACATATGATTGAATTAAGTTAGAAGAGCAGTTGATAATATATATATATATATACCATATATATATATATATATATATATTTATATTTAACTAACATATAGATAAATATATATATATATATATATATATATATATATATATATATATATATATATATATATATATATAACATATATATATATATATATATCATTCTCACTACATAACCTCAATCCCGAGTCGGAATTAGTCAGGAAAGTATTTGTATGGCTAACCAAATGGTAAAGGATTTTCAAGGATATTGAGAGGCAAAATAAGCGAAACCCTGCATCAGCGCAACGCAGTCAGGTGCTTGCCACCGCGAAACTTGGTTCTGCACCTAATACGAAGCTTTCCATGCGAAACATGAGAAGGTATATTTGCTAACCATATATATATATATTAATACTAACTTATATATATATATATATATATTTATATATCTTTCTATATATATATATATATATATATATATATATATATATATATATATATGTAAGCAAGACTATCAAACAACCTTCTTAATTAACTATTTATTTAGTACTACGACAACTTCAATGCTATACTTCTTATATATATAGTCTTTTAATAGTGTGAAGCTCCAAAACTCCACACACGCCCCCCTGATCTAAAGATCAATTTTCTCCCCCTAGTAGATTATACCTTAAAAAATTAGTATCTCTCCTTGTTCTTTCACCTTTCGGCTCATAATTACCAACTTCTTCATTGGGTAAAACCACCTTTCTCACGTCCAAAACATTCCTCGCCATCCCGTCGACATCGATATTCCATTTAGAATTCACCTTCGTTACGTATCCCTTATTCCATTTTGATGTACAGATACTCTTTCCTGGCTTAACCCACACTTCCTCCCCTACTTTATACTTTGATTCTATATCCTCACCCACAATAGTTTTTTTATCCTCATCAGCAATCTGATATTTCCAATCATAATTAAAAATCCCTTTATACGGTATAGACTCTTCCTTTAAACCATCTTTTGGTGATATATTGTACCAAAATACAGCTTCTAGAGCAGATATATTCGCTTTTTCCGCAATCCTTTTTATCGTACGGTGATTTCTTTCGACTATACCATTTCCTTCCGGTCTATATGCCGCTCTAAACACCTTTTTTATCCCCCATTTTCTACAAAATTCATCCACTTTTTCACTCCTAAACTGCGTACCGTTGTCCATTAATAGCTCATCAACTCTCCCCCTTTCTAAAATCACCTCTTCTATTTTTCTTTTAATTTCTTGCCCTGACTCTGAAATCAATTCCTTCCAAATACAAAACCTACTAGGGCCACAATCAACCATTGACAAAAATATTTTCCCCTTAAAATGAGTTATATCTATCGCAACCCTAGACCAATTTTCTTCTTTATCTAAACTACCTTTCTCAACTCTATCGTAATTTATTGGGTCAATTGATTGACATTGAATACATTCTCTTACACATTTTTTCACGTCTCTCCGCCTTACATCTTTGTCTACCATCCTAGCTAAAAACAAAGTTTTCTCAATACCTTGATGGTGTCTATTATGAAGTTCTTTTAATTCCTCAAATGATAATAGACAAACATTATTATTTATCAGCTTATTTTCCTCTCCGATAAGCCATTTTCTCTTTATTCTCGAGATACTATCCGCTTTATTTTTTTCCGAAGGCACAAATTCTAATTTCAAATTAATACCTAATTCTTCGATCAACTGTTTTATGGTTGCCAATCTTCTTTTTATTAATATTTCTGCTGCTCCCTTAGTTTTTATTCTTTCTTTACCACTTATTGTTGTTCTGATCCAATTAATCAC
>JABUQX010004136.1:55000-62500 GCA_015478945.1 Trachelipus rathkii | reverse complement strand
GGCGCCTCATCTCATTACTGGGCGATTTGGAGTGGCCAGCCCGCTCCCCCGATTTATCCCCTTTCGACTTCTTTCTGTGGGGTTATCTGAAATCCCGCGTTTATGTCAACCGTCCGAGGACCTTACCAGACCTGAAGGCCAACATCAGAGCCAATATTGTCAACATACCTGCTGCTATCCTGGTAAGGGTCATGATAAACGCCAGAAATCGGCTTATTCAGTGTATGGACAGTGGGGGTCGGCACCTATCTAATATGATTTTCAAAACTGTGTAAAACATTAATTTAGATATGTACCTACATTATAATATGAAATAAAGATGTTCAGAATCATAACATGTGTTTTATTGCGCTTTACAAAAAGGAAGTTATGTTGCCGCACCCTGTAAATTTTTTAAATTCATGGTTTCTCTTCTACATTTCACTCTGACTAGTTCAGATCCTTTTCCACTAAACCCAATTTCTTTTCTGAAACTCACTCACACCTCCTTTCCTTAATGTTCTTTGAGTTTTCTTTTTCGGTGCTAGGGGTCTTGAAGTTCTTCTACAACTTCTTTACATCATTCCATTTATTTACCATGTACAGATATGTCATCCTTCAGAGTAAGCAATATTCTTGATATGTATGATGCTGTTTCATTCACATAAATCGTCTTGAAGAAAGAGTAAGGTTTTTATGTCTTTTCAAGTCGCTTACTCTCATTATTATTCTTTGTTTCCTCTTCTCAAATTATCGCAGTTATAATGGATTTTGTTCTTCTAAACTTCTTAGCAGCATATTTCCTCCTTAGATAAAGGATTTTGTTAATCGTCTTAACATAATTTCAACCGTCCTTTGTCCACACCTCTAACCCCAGTTGTACTGAAATGATCATTCCTTCCTTTATGCACTCTACTGGTAAATCTTGAACAAATTTCCCCCTTAATTTTTCACTACTTTCTTTGACTTAAATCACATTCAAACGCACGTATTGCGATAGGAGGACAATTAACACAAAAAAAAATTATTTCCGAAGTCGACACCTTCTCTGTTGAAAATACAAATGAGGTAAAGCCCTTATCGCCAAATGAAAAATGAAAAAACCTTTTCGCCAAATGAGGTAAGACCCTTTTCGCCAGAGTTGCAATAAAAAGTTGGTGGGAGTTCCGTGAGTTTGAGGACGAAGCTAAATACCTGAAGGAAAAATCTCTTGAAAAGAATAACGAAAACAGAGTTACACCAAGATTGACTGAGAGTTAAGCAAAGATTAGTTTCCTGTTTCTCAACTGAAGGATAAGAAAATAGAATGTAAAGATCTATAAGATAGAATTTCTTATATAAGAGTTCAAATCACTCAGAAGAATCCGTCCCCCCCAAAGAGGGATCCCTCCGCCACAAAGAGGGATCCCTCCCACCAAACAGTAAACACATATAACAACCTATGACATTAACTAATAGTAATAAGTTGGTTTAGTCATATTAATAGAATACAAGAACCAAACTCAAGAAAACCCAATTAGTAAAGGTGTATTTCCACTAAATTTGGGAAGATGGGGGGGGGGGGGGGATAAGTCATGTTTTTACTTTATTTTACACCTTATGTAGCTATACACTAGAATAAATTTTTGAATCCGAATCTGTATCCATGAAAAAATCGTCGAATCCGGATTATTATTCACATACACGCACAGACACACACATCCATATATATATATACTATATATATATATATATATATATATATGCTATATATATATATATATATTTATATATATATATATATATATATATATATATATATATCTCTATACTAATATATATATATATATATATATATATATATATATATATGACCCCAGCTCGAAGAGTTCAGGCATGTAACTAGAAAACTATAACATCTACAGGAAATAAATAACATTTTTGATTTCAGCAAGTAATTTCATCGATGAAACTTAAAAAAAAATAAAAATTATTCTAATATTTATTAATAACACCTTATATATTATTAGTAAAATCTTAGACCTGAAATAGTGTACTCTGATTGACCTTGAAACCTGCATTAGTCTCTCGAGGCAAAGTTGCCAATACTGCTTTTTACGCTTTGGAGAAGTGTATTTTTCTTTCTCAAATCCTTTTAGGGGTTCGAACCGACGGAGGAACAGAGGGGGGACGAGTCCCCAGTCGTCCCCGGTAGGCCGAGAAACCCGACTCTATCCATCGTTCTGTTACCCGTGGGTATTCTCTAGTTTTTAAAAAAAAATATTTGGCACCTTTGCGTGCTCACTCAAGATGCAGCATCTTCGAATTCTCAAAAAACTGTAATTTTCAACATTTTTAACAATTTTAATATTTTAAAAAGCGTTATTTTTATTTTATTTTTTATTTCAGGGGTAAAAATGTCTCCCGATTAATAAAATGATATTTATTTTCGTGTAACTTATATAGTTTCTAGTTACATGCCTGAACTTTTCGCGGGATGCTGACCTATATATATATACTTTATATATATATATATATATATATATATATATATATATATATATATATATATATATATATATATATATATATATATATAACCCAGATATCTATATATATATATAACATATTATATATATATATATATATATATATAATATATTCATCATAAAAACGCGTGAACAAGATAATTAATATCCTTTAAAACCACAATGACGGAGAACAGAAAATATTTATATCACTCAAGCGCGCTTTCGTTTATTAAAAACATTATCCATTATTATCAGTCTTGAATATATATATATATATATATATATATATATATATATATATAACATATATATATATATATATATATATATATATATATATATATATATATATATATATATAAATATATTTGCTGCTACTCTATATATGTATATTAAAAATAAATAATAAACATAGTTATTCAGTTAATAGCCAATTTTTTATTAAAGATTTATTTTGTATTAAAAAAATAATTGAGATTTTTCCTAAACAACTTGATTTTAGCAAATTTAATTTTATTAATTAATTTAATTAGAGTATGTTAGGGAATACTTTTATATATATTTTGTGTAAATGGAAGTATATATATATATATATATATATATATATATATATATATATATATATATATATATATATATATATATATATACTCTTTATATATTCTTGCTGCTATATATATATATATATATATATATACTCATATATATATATAACTCTAATCAATAGATACTTCGAAAAGATTTCCTTTTTCGAAAATACAAATAATAATATATGTAGGCGTTTATAGGTACCATTTGTATCTTCCCCCCCTCCCCAAGCACATCTAATAAACATTTCCTTTTATTTACTATTTTATTACTATTAAATTGTCGTTTGACTTAAATTTCAAAAGACAATTTTCTCAAACAAAGCTCCTTTGGATATACGCCATATATATATACGCCAACTCTTGCCTGTAACGCCTTACTACTAACTGCCTCACGCCTGCCCTTACCTGCCACCTATACACTACCCTGCCTCTCGCTGAGCTCCTTTGTTATATATATATATATATATATATATATATTTACCTTCCATCTTCCATCTAAAAATTTATAAAACGGATTGAAAGAAGAATTAATTTTTTCCTTTTGCTTTTCTTTAAAACGTTCTCATGAATTTAAATTTATATCCCATTGGAACATAAAACTTTTTTTTTCTTTTTCTTTCTATTTAACTAAAAACTTAATTTTATTTCTAGATCTTATTTTTATGTTGTATTCATACAAAATGTGTGTTCAAATATGACGTAAAGCAGTAAAGAATAGCATGGTGGGAGGGGTGTAGTGGGGTGTTTCCGCTACTTCTTTACTGCTTTATAGTCAATAAAACATATTTTTAATAAAAATTAAGTTTTTCTTTAGTAAAAACAAAATTAATAAAATTTTAAAAATAAAAAGTTTTAAAAAAATTAAAACTAAATAATTAAATTTGTATAAATAAAAATAAAACTGTAAATGTAAATAAAGTTTTAAAATAAATAAAAATTTTATAAAGAAAATGTAAATATCGGGTTATATGAAAATAAAATAAAAAAAATAAATGTGTTTGTTTGAAAAGAAAATTTAGTATTCAAATGATTAAAGTCATGGTTTAAAGAAAAATATATTTATTATTATTTATTTATTAAGTATGGGTTGAAGCGCAGAAAACGGGCCACAATGCATTATGCTTTTGCATAACGTCACAACCAAAACTCAACACGAGTATCTTTCTCCCATACATGCTTATAAGTTTAGGTATAACAATCATGGCTGCTTTATCTCTTAATCATATCATGGCAACGCAACGTATGTAGTATGTATGTATGTATGTATGTATGTATGTATGTATCGTGCTCGTATTTTTTTTAGTTGTCACCACCTCTCATGGACAGAGCCTTATTCAAGGAGGGGGTGTTGAACGCCTCAAAAATTCATCTAACGCAAATTACGTACATGAGCACAGACGCAGGCTTTAAAGTGAGTTAGATTAAATTGAGTAGGAAACACAGAAGTGTGAAGAAATTCCACCGAACAGAGATATGCAGAAAGTAACGAGGAAGCACCACAGCGAACTAGTTTGAAGTTACCAATATCAACACAAAACTTACGTGCAGGCACAGCAGACCTTGTGCTTCGAGGGCATCGTAATGGTGGTGGTACGCGAGTGGTAAGTTCCCTCTAACTGCAGCTACGGTACCTATGGAAGAGATAAAGCACCAACATCGCGCCGCAAAGGTAGAGGGTCAAGGGAACCAGAAAGTACAGAACAGTTTATAAGCCTTTTGGCCTTTGATCCGACACTATCTAAAAGCCTGGTGAAACCAGAGCCCCCCCCACCCTAGATATGAGAGCAGTATTCCATACAAAGGCGGATGAGACCCTTGTGTAACTGGAACCTGAGAAGAGGAAAAAAAAAGTCTCGCAGTCTAAACAGAACTCCTAGTTTCCGTGAGGCCGCCCTAGCAACCATTGTGATGTATATATGTATTATTTATCGGTTGATAACGTTGCCACACACCCCTTTGAGGTTTATAATGTATCTCATAGAGAGGTGGAACCAGTGTATTCGAACTCAGTATCCTTTATTACATATAGTTTGATGTAACATACTTTAATCAAGTCAAAAACAAGTTTTGGATTCGGGCACCGCACAATCCAGCCCCAATCCTGTTCCGCTCCGGATTCGGTCCGACTCCGACTCCTTCTCTTTTTCCAACTGTTGGTAATAGGTCGTCTGTCGGTCTTCCAGGCCTTGGAAACGCGAGATATCCCGAAAATATACCTTCTGGTCAGACGAAAAGCCGAAATCTAATGGATGGCTGTTACCCTGAGATAATAGCTAGTCGACAATTTTATCACCCTTCGATCATGCCTGTATGTATATATATATATATATATATACCTCTCTGCTATATATATATATATATATATATATATATATATATACTATACTATTTATATATATATATATATATATATATATATATATATATATATATATACTATGGTTAGAAAATAAGAATAAGGGGCGGAGTTACATCAAGAGACTTTTAAAGAAGTTTATTTAAGTAAAGAAGTTTGACAAATAGGTATATAACATAAAAATCGGGGTAGCATTAACAATAATTTAATAAAAAAGTAAATCGATAAATTAAATTATTTCTATATCGCACACTCTGGCAAAAGGTCTAAATTTGTATTTTTCTTTGTTTTTTATTGGGAAACTCAAATAAATTTTTCAGTTTTTCTTTTTATTTAATGGTAAAACTGATATATATATATATATATATATATATATATATATATATATATATATCTATATATATATATATATATATATATATATATCTTTATATATATATATATATAACTATATATATAACTATGCTAACTATATATAAAGTCGTTTTTATGAGTTAAAACTAACGAACACCGCATAGACCGCATAGATATCCGGTTGTCAGGGATCTCTCCGGCCTCTGGGCGGACGACGGAGTGGACTTCGTCTCCCCTCTGTCTCCTTCAGAAAGAGTCGTCATATCGTCATAGTTACAAAGAAACATATATTTCCCTAACACACTGATTAGGTCATTTAAAAATGTTGCCTTTTCTCCCTCGACTAGAGAGAACCCGACAGCTGATATCTATGAGAGGTCTGCTCTACAGGGTGTTCGTTAGTTTTAAATCAAAAACGACTTTTATATATATATATATATATATATATAATATATATATATATATATATATGTATATATATATATATATACATAATATATATATATATATATATATATATATATATATATATATATACTTCTTTCTTTCTTATATATATATATATATATATACTATATTTCAGTTTACCATTAAATGAAAGAAAACTAAAATAATTCAAAATTTTAAAATCTAGACCTTACCAGAGAATACAATATATAATTTAATGATTTATTTTATTCTTTGTTAATGTTACAACTAACACACTGTGTCCACTATACCTGTTTATCAGCTTTTACTAAATAAACTTTCTTTTTTAAAAGTATGTGATAATACCTATTTCTGCTATTTCACACACACACACACGCACACACACACACACACCACACAAGTAGTAAGGTTACACAAGTTGAGGGGTAGCCAGATTTGTAGCTAAATCTTAATTTGCAGCTTAATCTGGCAACCTTTCGATACCTATATATTTTGTTTTAGCATTTTTGTTATATTTCCATCATTTTTTGGCATTTTTTTATATTTCAGGTATTTTTCTTATATTTCTGGCACTTTTTAGCTTTTTTGTTATATTTCTGGCACTTTTTAGCTTTTTTTGTTATATTTCTGGCACTTTTTAGCCTTTTTATATATATTTTAGCGACTTTTTAATACTCAGCTACGTTCATGGATGTTTTTTTAGGATGTGGGATGTTAGATTTGTCACCTTGTCAATACAGACATATATTTTTAATGACTCATGTACCTTCCTGGGTGATTTTTATATAAGACGTTTTGAAAAAAGGGGTTAGTTATTTTATGTATGCCTGTCTGTGTATATGTATGTCACTACCCTATGCTTGCCTTTTAGTTATATTTAGTTATTACCTCACGTTCTTTCCTGAGCCTGTTTTTATGGTAACAATCATTATCTTGTTGCTTTTTCGTTACATGTATATTTAATTAGTTTTCTATTAAAGTTACTTATTATCACTTTGTTTACATTTCATTCATATTGCGTTGCGTCTTGTTAATCATCGTCATAAATTATTTTCATCGTCATTCTCTTGAATTACAAATTCATCATCGTCGTCTTTGTCATCGGTGGGATACGCGTTAATCGTTTTATCAAACTCCGCAACCGTTGGCTGGCAATCCCGTTAATCGTCGTTGTTGTTTCCGCTCGCCGCCGCCGCCATTGTCAGTTTTTTTCCGAATCGCCTCGCAAAGCGCTTGAAGGTTGAACCACGCAGCACTGAGTCCTGCAGTATTACGCAGAACA
>JABUQX010004136.1:25000-45000 GCA_015478945.1 Trachelipus rathkii | reverse complement strand
TTCTGTAGTGAAAAGCGTATGCAATTATTTGTATGACTTAGTATTTTAGGTGTTTCTTATATAACTCTTAGACCTTCAAAGTTATTTGCCATAATGATCCAATCACTGTTTGTTAACATACTTTGATTTATTTTCTGAGCTGACGTGGAATAAGATCAAATCCTCCATCACATCTCGTGAGTGTACTATTAGAATTGTTATTCACCTCTGTTGTGGAAGCTTTTCTTGTAGCTTAGATCCTGTTTTGATAGATGCAGAGTAATTGAGATTTGAAATTATTAACGATAAATAATTAACCATTTAGTTGATTAAAATATTTTTTTTGATCGAGTTCAGAGTTGATAAGTTTTTTTTTCACGTTATTTTGCAAAAGCAGAAAGGTGTATTATTGATTTAAAAAGAGGAAATTTGGATTCAAGATCAATCGCAATAAAATAGACGTGGATGCGGATGCGGATGAGGATCCTCAAAAGTTTTGCAGATATCCACGACATCACTTGTTTTATGTTATAAAAAAATGAAACTAAATGTACAAACAAAAAAAATCAATAAAAAAAATTGTAAAGAAAGAAGACTAAACATGATTTTAAAAAATACTGTAGAATGTAGATAGATGAGTATTATAAGCCACACACTAGAATCATTCAATAATGTGCCTTATATATATATATATATATATATATATATATATAATATAATATATATATAATATATATATTAATAATATATATATATATATTACATAAAAAAATTTTATTTCAAATAATAAGATAATATTTAAATATATTATATATATATATATAAATTATATATATATATATATACCTATAAGACACAAGTTTTATTTTTTATTGTGTGTTTGTTGGAAGACATCCATTATATCGTTAATATTATTTCTTTTCTTTTTTTTTTCTTTTTTTTATATAATGAAAAATATTTAAATAATTTTTCAGATTATAACAATTGAACAATTTCTGCAAATCATTCTGCTGATTAAAAACGTATAAAATTACCATTTTACAATGTTAGGATGATAAACGATGAGTTTCTTAACTCAACCAAAACCAAAATGATTTTCTTAGCATTTAATTCACCAAAAAACACATATATTATTTTTCAAAATTATTATTACTTCTTTTTTTCTTTTTTTTCTTTTTTTAAAAAAAAACATTTTTTATTCTTCTAGTATTTAAAAAAAAATATATATATTAAAAAATTGTTTAGTGCTAAATTTCTAAAGGATAATAATTGGAGGATCTAATAATCCTAGAAGGGAAGAATTGCAGAATTTCCAATTCTTGGGAGATAGCTCTCTCTCTCTCTCTCTCTCTCTCTCTCTCTCTCTCTCTCTCTCTCTCTCTCTCTCTCTCTCTCTCTCTCTCTCTCTCTCTCTCTCTCTCTTCTCTCTCTCTTCTCTCTCCTCTCTCTCCTCTCTCCTCTCTCTTCTCTCTCTTTATATATATATATACTATATAGCTATATATATATATATATATATGTAATAATATATATATATAATATATAATATATATATATATAAATATAAATAATAATATATAATATATATATATATATATTATAATAATATATATAATATATATTATAATATATATATATATTATATAATAAATATATATTTAAATATATATATAATATATATAAATATATATTATATAATATAATATATAATATATATATATATATATAATATATATATTATAAGTATACTATATATATATATATGTGTGTGTGTGTGTGTGTGTGTGCTGTGTGTGTGTGTGTGTGTGAGTGGTGTGTATTGTGTATGTATGTGTGTGGTTTGTGTGTGTGTGTGTTGTGTGGTGTGTTTGTGTGTTGTGTGTGTGCGTGGTGTGTTGTGTGTGTGGTTGTGTGTGTTTGTGGGTGTGTGGTTGTGTGTGTGTGTGGTGTGTGGTGTGTGTTGTGTGTGTGTGTGGGTGTTACTTGTTGTGTGTTGTGTGTTGTGTGTTGTGTGTGTGTGTGTTTGTGTTGGTGTGTGTGTGTGTGTGACGCTATATAATCTGTGTGTGTGTGTGTGAATGTGTGTGTGTGATGTGTGTGGTGTGTGTGTTGTGTGTGTGTGGTGTGTGATGTGTGTGGTGTGTGTGTGGTGTGAATGATGTTGTTGTGTGTGTTGTGTGTGGTGTGTGTGGTTGTGTGTGTGTGTGTGTATGGTGTGTGTGTGTGTGTGTGTGTGGTGTGTGTGTGTATAAGATGTTAATGATACATCTACGAAAATAGGATATGGAATTACCTTTTTTACCTCGGTAAACGTCTTTTATTTATACAAGGTATTTATTTTTAATCTATATTTAATTGTTGAACATTATATAATTAACTTTTTTTATCATCTTATCAAATGCTTTGAGATTTTTTTTTATATCTATCAATTCACATTTCTTATTTTTCCCATTTTGCAGTCTATATCTATCTATCTATCTATCTATCTATCTATCTATCTATCTAATCTATCTATCATCTATCTATCTATCTATCTATCTATCTATCTATCTATCTATCTATCTATCTATCTATCTATCTATCTATCTACAATAGTTGTTGTATTACATTATTATTATCATTATTATTATTATTATTATTATTGTTATTATTATTATTATTATATTATTATTATTATTATTATTATTATTATTATTATTTATTATTATTATTATTATTATTATTATTATTATTATTATTATTATTATATTATTATTATTGTTATTGTTATTGTTATTGTTATTATTATTATTATTTTCAATTTTATTTTACTTCTTGATATATTATATTTACGAAATAAAGAATTAAAAAGATGAAGTATCTATCTATCTATCTATCTATCTATCTATCTCTTAGTTTAGCCTTCAAAAGAAACCTTTCCATACTTTTTAAATAGCAACTTCCCTTCGAAATAGCGGCTAATTCTGCTATAAATATAAGCTGGTATATATATATATATATATATATATACTATATATATATATAAAATATATATATAATATATATATATTATATAATATATATATATATAATATCATATATATATATATATAAATATATAATATATATATATATATATATATATATATATTATATTATATATATTTATATTTATATTAATTATATTATAAATAATATATAATATATATATAATATATATTATATAATATATATATATATAATAATATAATATATTATATATTCTTTGTATATATATAATATATATATATATATATATATATATATATATATATATATATATCAAGGTTGTTTGGTTTAAACCAACTAAAAACCAATTTGCTTTTTTAATAAAAGAAAAAGTAATAAAAACTGCTCTAAATAAAAGCATTTGGCTAATAATCCTAATTATATATATTTAGATAGTAAATAAATAAATAAATAAAAATAAAAAATAAAAAAATAAATAAATTATAAAAATTCGAGAATAAAAATAAACTAAAATGCTACTAACTTCATTATTTTTCTTTGAGTTAAAAATTGTTATGTTAAAGTAAATAAACATTTTTAGGGAGTAGTTACAAAGTTATATTTGAGTGGGAGTAGTTTTTCAAACAGTTTATCTTTCCCAAACTTTTTATATATTACAAAATAGCAGTACACATTTATTCATTTAATTTTTTTATAATTTCATATTTTATTTAAAAAAAAATTAAGTTAAAAGTATGGAAAGAAGTGTCTCGTAAAAATATAATATTATATAAATATATATATATATATATATATATATATTATATATATATATATATTATATAATATATAAATATAAATATATATATATATATATATATAGTATATTAATTATCCTTCAAGTGTAAAGCAGAGGTCTAAACCAAATTGCCATCCAGTTTTTAAAATATTGAAACCAGGGTCAAATTAAGCGTTGACATGCGCCGTAACAGCAGTTTGAAATTGTGTAATCCAAAGGTAGTTGGAAAAAGTAATAAAATGGAGTGTGTTCCTGACTTTACTATGTTAAGATGTTAAATGTAAGATGAAGTCAAGCAGTAAGTCTGGTCAGAGATTAAGAAAGAGAAATAATGGAACTGGTCTGAACTACGAGTTGCAGAAACTCTCTTCAAAGAAGAGGTACAAGCTGTAGATTGAAAAGAGCATTTTTGAAATTTACTAAATGTAATAACAATAGAATGGGAGAGTATTGCAACGGTTCGAAGGATAGAAAGATTGGAGAGAATTAGTTAGAGTAGGAGAGTTAAGAAGTTGACAAACCTTACACCACATCTTCATCAAGGAGACAATATGTTGAAAGAACCGGCTCAAGTGTATATATCTATACTCTATACAGGGGGCCAACAACGCCCATATGCAGAAGTATCAACTGGGGTGGTGAGAAGAAGAAGTTCCGAAGGTGCCTAGGAACACCCATCTTCCTATAAACTTGTTAGAAAGAACATAATGTGATCCTTCTAAGGAAGATCACAAGAAAAATATTATCAAGAATATTAAGAACCAAAGATTAGAGTTGTGTTTTCAAAGAAAATATTATAGTTGGTAGAAATTATGTCAAGATAAATAGAGAAGAGAAGCAGTTATGAGATATGAAAGCAACCATGTTTCTTTAACCAACATCTCAACGAGAAATATTCAAGAGATTTGTTTTCATGGCTTACCATTCAAGCATCATTTTATTTGCTGTGAATGAGTCGTTCTTTCAAATGGAAGGAGTAAGTTAATGATAAGGGGTGGATTATCAGTCTAAGAGTGAGATGGTCACAGTAGCAATAGATCATTAATCAAATGTTTTAAAAAAAAAAAAAAAAAAAAAAAAAAAAAAAAAAAGGTTGGATAAAATAGAATTATGAGAAACACTATATGGATAGATTTAAAAAAAAGTGATAGAGAATGAATAGTTAAACCTTCTTCTCTCTCTCTCTCTCTCTCTCTCTTTCTCTCTCTCTCTCTCTATAAGTATATATTATATATATATATATATATATATATAATATTATATATTAATATTATGTATAATATAATAAATAAAATATATTGAAATCTTAGTTTTTTAGAAAATACTCAGAAAATATTGCAATACACTTATATATATATATATAATATATTACTGTATATATAATCGAGAATAATCCAAAATATGTTTTTTGAGAAAAATAAAAAAGTCTTTTTTTTTTTTTAATTAAATTGTTTTTGTAGATATAAATATTTGCCACAAAAACCCTTATTAAAACATAATATAAAATAATATAAATACTATACAGTTTAAAAAAATTAAAATATCGATTTTAAAGGTATAAAAAACAAATAAACAAAAAAACATGTTTTTATTGGTTTTTATGAAAAAAAAACATTGTGTTTTTTTTTCAAAAAAAAAACAACCTCAACAGAAATGGTTACTATAATATATATTATATATATTTATATTAATATATATTATATATATATTATATATTATATATTATAATATATAATATAATATAGTAATAATAAATATATATATACATATATATTATTATATATAGGATAATTATTTTAAAGTATACATAATAAATTATATATATTATTAAAATATATATTTATTATTTAGTATATATATATTACTTAGTATTATATATATATAATATATATATATATGATAGTATATATATATATATATATATTATAATATTATATATAGATATATAATAATAATTTAATTTATATTTTAATATATATATATATATTATATATAGTAATTATAATATATATTGTATATATATATATATATTATATAATAATAATATATAATTATATATACAATATAATATATATATTATACTATATATATGAGATATTATATTATATATAATATATAGTTATATATATATATATATAATATATATATATAATAGTATATATTTATAGATATATTATATATATGTAATAGTTATAGTATAATATATAAATTATATATAATAATATGTATATAAATATATATATATATATAAATTAATATATATATTAATAATTTATATATATATTTAATAGTATATATATATTATATATAAATATATATATATTTATATTATATATATATATATATAGAGTATTATTAGTATATTATATAGTATAATATAAAGATATATAGATATTATATATATATATAATTTATCTATATATATATATAATATATATATAGTTATAATATATATATATATGTGCAATAATTAAGACTTAAAATTCATTTTAGTCGAGTCAGCACATAAAAATCTTACTGTTGTGGCTTCGTTGTCTTCTGGCACCAATATATCATAATATTTCCTAACTTATTTATGTATTGAAAATCTTTTACTGCTTTTAAACTCAAACTCTGTCGCTTTACGATCCATAAAACAAATCTCGATGCTTTTGCACAAGACCCCACAAAAGATCCCTATGAGAACCCTTAGGAGAACCCCACATTTGAAATCCAAAAGAATGATTCATCTGCTATCCCCTAAGAAACCCCTTTTTTAGATACTCCCTAAAAAGACAGAGAGAAGACAGAGAAAGACAGAAAGAGGGACAGAATTAAAAGGAGGGAAGAACTTGAGGTTTTGGAGATAGGATTTCTATAAGAGCAACCATCTTAAATCGTTGATTCGAGTCGAGCAGATAAGACATTGGATAACAAGTCTTTTAACTAAGGAATTATTAGGTAGGTAAAGTCAGGAGGAGTGAAATTATAGAAGTTTCGTAATAAATATTTAGATTAAGATCAAGAGGGTGAAATAAATAACAGTGTTCCCAAACTAAAAATTAAGTAAAAAGTGTTTTGAAAAATAATCGGAATCATAATCGTTATAAAAAAAATAATATATTTATTGAAGTTATATATAAAATATATGTTATATATATATTTTATTGTATATATATGTATTCAAATATATATTAATATTAATTTTTCTTTTTTGTTATTATATAACAATAAATATAAAAGACAGGAAATAAATCCATTAACAGCCAAAATGTGAAGCAGGCTTGAGAGTTTTCGTCAAGGAGCAGAGTAATTACCAATAACATTATTGTATAACTAACTTTAATTAACCAATTAATTAATAATATATTAATTATAATATAATATAATTTATTATGGTTACTGATGGCAATGCCATATATTGTTCTACTACTACTACTACTAACAATAATTATAATAATAACAATGCAATATTGACGATGCATCAGTAATAATAAAATAATTAATAATAAATGAATATAATATAATAAATAATAATAAATAATAATAATAATAATAATAATAATTAATAATAATAATAATAATAATAATAATAATAATATACATCTTACTATTTAAAACTACTGTTAGATTTTATTCATTATATTAATTATATATTAAATAAACTATATATATATATATTATTGTAATATTTTTATATTTGAAATAATATATATATTTTTTGCTAAAGTAAAGATTATAAAAATGAAATTCATTTTGAGAATGTAATATTTAATACTTACTTAAAGAAATATTTTAATGAATTAAAATACAAATTGTATTATCGTATTTAATTATCTTGGTAAAAATATGATTGTTAGGAAATCAACAGCTGTAGTTTGGTGCATGAATCAACAAATGTAAACACTAACTAAATTTTTATCAACATTTTACATTAAAAATTATTATTGGAGAAAATATTCACTTTATTTTAACTATGTTCTTTTTCTGTATTATTACAGGTCTTTTCATTCTAGGATTTTATCTAGGTTTTTCATCAATTTTTTTGTTGTGTCTAACTTTTCATTTATGGAGTATGTGAAATAAAATTCATGGTAATCAGCGTTCATTTAATACAACTTTGCTGGGAATCTACCATGGAGTGAGAACCGCCACCACTGAACGACCTGCCAGCGCATAAATGGTCATTATCACCTTCTGTGCATTCCCTGTAGTGTACTACCACCTTATCGCTATGAGCTCCGGAAGAGGAGAACGAAGGATATTTAGTTTCCCTGTAGTGGCTACTTACCAAACCTTCTGCGATAAGAGCTCCGAAGATGAGAACCGAAGATATTGTTTTCTTTTAGTGTTACTTACCATCTTCGCCATGAGCTCCGAAAGAGGAGACGAAGGATATTTGACCAATACGCACTTGGGATCTCTAGATACACACAAGGCCAAATACTTACCATATGCCATGTGTCCAATTTCAGTAGATGAAACCTCTGTGTCCAACAAAAAATTCCATTGAATTTCGACCAGAACTTCTCTCTTTACGTAAAGGTAAAGTACAAAGAGAAATGTATTTGTTTTTATATACAAAATAATACACTTACATAAAAGTTAAAGCTAGAATAGGGAGTTATGTACAATTGGTATTTTTTATATTAATGTTGCGAAGCGTTAATATATTTAATAGACGTCTTGTACCATAACTTCGATAAGAAAACACATAAAAGGTGTTTTATTACATTAGTAAAGCATATCTGTTAATGCTTCTCACTACAATAAACAGCTCAAGAAAAAGCTGTATTGACAAGAAAATCAATATAAAAAAGCCATAAGAAAAAAAAAGGGCTACTTTTATTATAGAGATAGTGTAAAAATAAATAGAAAAAATTTTAGTTTTCTTTTATTATTTTTATAAAAATAGAAGTTAAATTTTTCACAAAGAAGTGTGAACCAATTTATCACAGTTGTTAAAAATTATTTTATTATTGTTTTTTTTGTTGTTTGTTTTTTTTTAAAAAGCAAAAAGTTTTATAAAAAAACTATAAAAGAATTTTCTGATTGCATTTTTTTTGTTTTGTTCCGATGAAGGAAGATTTTTTAAGAAAACATAGAAAAAATGTAATCAGCATTTGTAAATTAATTAATTAGGACTTAGTTAATTAATTTTTTTTTATTTTACTAAATGATAGGATAGAATTAGAGAATCATTTTAGTAAAAACCGGGTTCCTTAATTATAAAAATTAACGAAACTAGAGTTAGTTAAAAATTAGGAAAGTCGTACATAACTAACAGCATCCCATAAACTCAATAAGATAGTTGTTGAATAAAAAAGTTTGTTCGAGTATTTGTTCTGTTTACATTTATTGAGAATCGAGCTCAATAAATCCTAATCAGCAAAATAGTATACTCACTCACTCACTAAAAGACTTGAATGAGAAATTGTGAGAGTAAAATAGTAAGAGGGAAAAAAGACGCTGAATGCGGAAATAAACAAAGACAGCCTTGAGACGTTGACTTTGAGTATAACATTGACCGATAAAATATTGAACTTGACATAGTGCTCAAGTCTATTCGTTTTTGCAAGCTTTCATTATTCATGTTTCTTGCTTCTATATTGCCTTTAAAAACAACCACACAAACACACATACATTATATAATATATTTTTTTTGTTGTTGTTTTTTGTTTGTTGTCGTTTTTGAGTTATTTTGTTTTTTGCTAACCTGCTTTGTTTTGTTTTATTATGCATATTTTTAATTATTTTATGCATTTATTTTAATTTTAACCATTATTGTATTTTGATTTTTTGATTATGTATATATATGTCGCGAATCGAGTATATATATAATAAAAAAGTATTTTTCGTTGTTTTGTAATAAAAACAAAAAACAAAAACTATCTAACAATGACACACAACCTATAAAAATATTTTTGTTGAAAAAAAGTATAAAACAAAACAAAAAATTTGAGAATTAGACCACTCGAGACCTCGTAAAAATTATTTCGTGGAAAAATAGTCAAAAAAAAAAAAAACAAAAAATTTGAAATTACCCTCGACCTGTAAAAAATTATTTTCTTTTTTTTTAATTGAGTATGTTTGGCTAAAAATGCCAAAGTTGATATACTATTTTTTTTTGTAATTTTCAGATATTAAAATATATAAAATCAGTTTTTTTTATATATAATTTACAGTGTTGTAATTAATATAAAAGTTACAAATTATTAGAAAGACCTTAATAGTTAAAAGGTCATCAGAAACAAGTTAAAAGATGTCATAGAACAAGACAATGGTTCATTTTTGACCCTTGAAACGCAGAACCACCAAACTAGTAACCAAGAGAAACACAGTTCATAGAGAACACAGTCATTTAGAGACATGTTCTTCCTCCAGAACACTAGAACAACAGAAATTGGTTCTTTCCTTAAAGAACAGAAATTCTTTAATTAAAGAACAAAGAAAATATTTGTCGACATTGTTCCAAGAGAACACAAAATTTAGGAAAAGGTTTGAACACAACAGAATGTTATTACAGAACTTGGAGATTCAGGTGCATAGATGACTGATATCCAATTTAGAAACATAGTTCCCACTGACAGAACATATTTCAACTGAAAAAATTTTAGAACAGACCTTAACAGTTAAAAAGTCACCTTTGAAGAACAAAAGAACTTTAGAACAGCCTAAAGTTAAAAGTTCACCTTTTGAGAACATTTTCTATATTCTATTTTTTTATATATAGTTTTATAGAACAACATAGAACATTGTTGTGAGCAAAGACTCAGAAAAAATATTATTTAATTTTTTTTCCATAAATTAGTTACACATATTTAGATCAGAATAATATTAAACTGAATAAAACTTTCATTTAATTTTTAATTAATATTTTTTTTAATATGAGATTTAATATTTGCATTTAATATTCATTGAAAAATGGAACATAGAAAATTTACGTGAAAATTATTTCGTTCTGATAATCATTAATTTTTGATCTCTAATAGAAAGAGAACACATTCCCATTTTGTAAAGCTTTAGAAAGTTAACTACAAATGATTAAAAAATTTCGAAATAAGTGAGGTAGAAATTCGTAATTCAATATTAATTAGTACCGATCTTAATGAACAATAGTAATTAAAATAAAGTGATTAAAATTGAACACTTATAATATTTTAATCAATTTTTTTATATTTTTTTTGGTGTTTAAATAAAAAATATATTTTTTTAAAAACAGTCAGTATTAGACTGAAAGACTTTAGAAAAAATATTTTCTAACAAGAGCATTAGAAAATGCTATAAACTTTGAAAAAATTTTGTGAACAATTTTTAGTGACTGAAAGACTTTGGAAAAGTTACTTAACAAGGGCATTAGAAAAATGCTAAAAACTTTGAAAAAATTTGTGAATATTTTTTAAAGAATAGTTTTTAATTAGTTTCTTATAGTCTAGAAAACTTCTTTGGATAGTTTCTTATATTCAAGAATGAAGAAGGAATTCATCAGAGACATTCAAGATAGACTTTGAACTTTAAATTTTAAATTTGAAATAAATAGGAATATTTATTCCTCTTCATCTGAATAGATTGATAAACTACAACAAATAGCTCATCACAATGAAGAGGAAAAGAGAAGATAAAGAAGAAGACGAAAGAGTTTTGCAACAACTCGCTTCTTTGTATACAAATATTGAGGAAGCTTTGGAGTATTATTCCTGGCTTCATTCAGAACCAAATTTGCTATTAGAGGAGCAAACGAGGACTGATTCTAGCAACAGAAACAATGAAGATATTGTTATTGAAGAACCATATCGATATAGAATGGCCACTGTGCCTTGGATAAGCAATGAAAGTGCTCAAACATTAGAAAACCTAAGTGATATTTTTACAGTATGTCAAAGAGACATATATCCTTCAGTAAATGATTTTACTGTTTATCGTATGCAAAATATTCCTTCAGAATTACCGCCAATAGATTATAATGACTTTGGTTGGTATATTGATATGATTCTTTCAGATCTTGATGATGAAGAAGATTTGGATAATGTCATCATAGAAGAATGGGATGGTTCAATAGACACCTTATCCCTGTTAGAATGGGAACCTTCCGAGGAAGATGCGTCTTTAATGGCATGGTTAGAAGAACCAGAAGTTATAGATCACATCATGGGTATTTCTAATGAAAATGGCGCTCCCAACAATGAAAATGAGAATCAAGAATCCCCAACAGAATTTATTAACAATGATCATCATCAGATAGAAGAACATGATCAACAGATAGTAGTTTTTGATCGACATATGATAGATCACGATTATTGTACTAATAATCCTGCATTAGAAGAAAACGATACTTCTTCTGAGAGAGCTAGAAGGCTCCATACAATTATGAATAACATAGGTCTGTCTATTGAGGGAACCAGACAACGCCAAATGGTTTTGGATGAATTATATGGAGGTCCTCTTGATAATGAACTCTCCATGAACCCTTTAGTTAATCCCTTATCAGAAGACTCTAGTGAAAATGGACTCCTAAGAAACTCTTCAGACCATTCTATGAATAACAATGGTCCAGATCTAGAAGAATATCCCTATGGTTTTGAACATACAGATGTTCAAGTTTTAGAATACTTTCCTTCTATTTTAACACCTATAATAGAAATAGAAGAAGAACCAGAAGATATTACTATGGTTATTGAAATATTTGGGGAGGAACAAGATGGAAACACACCTCCCCACACCACTGTTAACGAATATATGAATCTTTAGGCAAGGAAGAGTGGACAGACCTCTTCTTTAGCAAAAGATAGAATAACTCTGTGTTAAAATAGTACAAAGGTACAAAATAATAGTACAATTACTTTTCAGAAATTCACATAAATGTATTCAATGTGATAAAAAATAGTGTTGATGAAAAGCGGTAACAATTGTGAAGAAAAGAAGATGGTCATAACAGATCGATAATTCGATAATTACCCATTCTTTAATAGATTTCTTTGGATTTAAATTTATGAAAAAGATTGAGAATACTTCATTACAAGATTTAATAAAATTATATTTTCTCTGATCAAGAAGGATCATCGAAAAAGAGAAAGAGTAAACATAAAATTTGGATTTCAGAGGAAATGTCAAAAATTGTTAAATTTGCTCACACTGATAGCTCCATGAAAACAAACTTCTTACAATAAAATCACCAATGTATATATATATATATATATACATATATATATACAGGCTTCAACAATTCGTAGTGAAATTTATAAAATTCATACGGGAAAATAGGATATTGGGACCTAGAAGCAAGCAGAGTAGAAAATCAGAAATTTCGAAAATTGCTGTTTTCGCTTCGAGCAACTTTGTAGATTTTACCCATTACATATTTTATATATATTTAAACATATATATATAAAAAGTATAATAAGACAGAAATTTAGAGTTTAAACTCCAGAAATCAGAATTTATAAGCTTAATTTGAGATTGGAGTAAGGTAAAAATGGAATATTCCACAGAACCAAATTTTGAGGAAATATTAATGAGAATATTGTCCTTCATTCAACAGACAGCCAAGGAGAACAGATTACTCCACAGAAATATTGTATTTTAAATTAATATTAATTAAAGAAGTTAATTAATATACAATTGATAACTCTTTTAAGAAGAAAAGAGACTCCTAGAATGAACAAATATCAAGAAAAGGATATTTTTCAAATAGAAACTCTTAAGAAGAAGAGATTACCCAAGCCAACTTAAGTATTAAATTGAAGGAAAGTTTCAGACAAAGAAGTTAATTACTGCTTCAGTATTAGAAGAAGAATATGAAGCATCTAGATTTAAATTGAATTCATTTAATCTAGCTAGAATACTAGAATAACATTTCATTCTAGAAAATTTTAAAATGGAACTTTAAAGAAAAGTTCTAGTTTTGAAAACAGAATTTTATAGAATATTTTATTTATTTTCCTTACTTTTAGGAAATAAATTTAGACTAACAGTCTTTTGTTTGAAAATTACCAAGACATTATGTTGCACTAATTTACAAAGGATTTAGCAAATTTGCTCAAATCATAGATGAACTTTAAAGATACCAAAGCTGATATCTGAATAACTTTTATCCTCATAAACTTTTTGAAGGCTCAAGTGACAAAAGTTTTTAGAAGAGTATGGGAATAAAACGGACATTTTGAAAATGTTATAGAAAAAAGCTAGAAATATCTTTAAAATAGTTCATAAACTATTAGTCAGAAATGAGAAACCTATTCTTTGGAACTTTATATCAATTTTCTTTAGAAAAGAACATGAGAAGACCCATCGGTGCTTGCTCATGGAACATTTATAAAGGTGTTTATTTATTAATAATTTATATTCAAATGTTAATAAAGAACATATTGTCTTATGCCTACATGGATTATAGGATAAGAGAAAAGAAAGAATTTTTATTCTATTCAACCATTGAGGTTTTAGGAAAGAACCTAGGTTAATATTTTTGATTTGAAACAGAAGGTTCCAAATAAAGAATAGATAGTTTTCTTTAGTTTAAGATTCAAAAGATTTCACTATCAGAAAAGATCTGATAAGAAAAATATAACATCAGAAATTAACAGTGTAGAATAAAAAGATATCTTAGATCGCTTAAGGAAGATAACCTGTAAAAGAAGGAATGGACAACCTTTTAAATAGGAACCTCTTCCCAGATAGCTTTCAAGAACTTTGATACATTTACATTTTGTTTAACATATAAAGTGAGTTTTCCAGTTGCAAGAAGTTTAAACAACCTTTGACCTCAGATAAGAAACAGAATTTGATTTTAAATGAATCTGGACACTTTATTTAAGGTTAAAATGAAAAGCCAAGAAGGCCTATTCCTGTTAAGAGGAAGATAGGGGTATATAAAGAACAAGGTTCTTTTATAAATACTAGCTAAGAAAAGGTTAGTTACTGGTCAGAAGTTGTGACAATTTAGACAACTAGATGGAAACGAAACTTTTTAATAATTCTGTCAGAGAACAAATACAGAATTATTTGAGACTCATCCGTGGAAAAAGGACAGAGAATCCTAATATTTCCAGAACTCAGTAATGACCAGGAATTCCATAGGATTGGAAGGATAAGCCGGTTATTCACCAAGGAGTTCTAGCAATCATTCAGGAATTGTAAAGTTAGCATACTTTACAAGGAATATTTACCGTTGGCTGCTACTTTTTGAGAACTCGTAGATAAAATTAGGAAAGTAATGAAGACTTTCCTTAAGTTTAAAGAAAAGCCTCTTTAGGCATTGAAAAGAATTACAGTCAACAGAGAAATCAAGAACTCTGTTTTGAAAATAATTAGTGACATAATGGTCAGAAGAAGTGTGTTTAAAAAACCACTTGTGTTTCTTATGTTTAATAAGTGCCAAAAAGGGTAAAGAGTTAAGAATAGCCGGAAAAGGGAAAGAACAGGATTATCCTGACAATATTCCATCTTGGCAAAGATTTTTACTTTTATCTTGGCAAGGATAACAATCCACCTAGGAATTAGGAGTAAACCCTAGCAAATTCTAGCAGGGATCCACCCTAATAACAATAACACTAAAAGTTATTCATGTGAATAAAATTTATGAATGAAAACCTTCAAGAAACTGTTTATAACTTAGTTGGAAAATAAGAAAGAAATTATAAAAGAAAATTATAATTTTAAAAGTTTTAAATTTGTTGTGGAAAAGCCTTTTTATCTCAGACCTTCTTCTCTCAAATACTTAGAAATCTTAAGAAGTTGTAATGAAAATTGATTTCATAAGAATCATTGGAGCAGCAAGAAAGAAATGGAATCTTCAAGTTACCGTAACACTACAAAACCACATATAATAATAATTGTACTACTACAGTAAACGTTAAAAAGTATAAGTTATTTATCAGGAAAAAATAAATAACACATAAAAAGATAGTTCATACGTTAGTTAGTTGAAAATAAATAACATATGAAAATTATAGTTCATATTCATTGCAGGAATATGTTTCAGTTTTGTCTTTTATATATTTTTATATAAAGAAAAACATCTTTTATATTTTTATATAAGAAAAATATATTTTATAGATGTATGGTAAAGAATCATACATATTACAGAAAATTACCTTTTATATATTTTTATATAAGAAAAATATATTTTATAGATGTATGGTAAAGAATCATACATATTACAGAAAATTACCTTTTATATATTTTTATATAAGAAAAATATATTTTATAGATGTATGGTAAAGAACCATACATATTACAGAAAATTATCTTTTATATATTTTTATATAAGAAAAATATATTTTATAGATGTATGGTAAAGAACCATACATATTGCAGAAAATATCTCAGAAACTTCACATATTTTAGGTGAATGTTTTAAAAGAGAAACATTGGATGTATAGGGTAAAGACCCATACATATTTTTAAGAAATTAGCAGAAAATATCTCAGAAACTTCACATATTTTAGGTGAATGTTTTAAAAGAGAAACATTGGATTTGTTTTCTCTCCTAACATCTGTTAGTAAACTAGCAAGATTGTTGAATTTAGAAAAGATCAACCAGATAATTCTGGTAAAATGTTGATTATGATAATCACCAACAGAACGTAAGACTTCAATTTTGTTCCAGAATAAAAAGAATGTAAGTGAAGAGGTAGGAAGTATTGACACTATGATTGTCCAATCGCTATCTTCATACTCATTCCCAACAAGAAAGAACGAATTGTTTGAGTCAACCAGACAACTTTAAAATTGTGTCTACTACAACAAAGAATATTGGGAGACAGTCAGAATAAAAAGGCCTATGGAAAGTGTCTTTACTGTTCTTTTCTTATTCTTGATGGGAAACTAGACACAGAAGAAAGTTAAAACTTTAGGAAAAAATCTATTAATGAATAAAATAATAGATTAATAAATTATTAGAACAGAAGACAGAATTTGATTCTAGGAAGATATTCAACCACACTGAATTCTAGAAAAATATAATTTTATTTTTCGTTAGTCCTAGAAACTCTTTTGTATAAAATATTTGGTTTTGACCAAGAAAATGTATATAAAGACTGCCTCAGAATTGTAAACAATTGGAAGTATGGAATTGAATACCTGAGGTAGTATAGACTTATGAGTTTAAAATCAGAAACTGGAAAATTTAGGTGGAAGATTGAAAATATTGAGAATAAGAAGAATTGAGTGACTGAAAACTACCACAAAATTGAAGATTTGAACATAGCAATTTTTTCACAAGATTCTCAATAAATTCCACCAATTACCTGAAACAGAAGTACCTGCTTATATTTTTTATATTTTTATATAAGAAAAATATAAAAATGTAGTTTATTGTACATAAATTGATTAAATATTAATGAGTTTTCTATTTACTAAACTCATATCAAAGAACATTTGAAATTAGTTCTTAGTTCTTTGAACATAATTATTCAGATGGGATATATATATCATGAAAAGACATGTGATATACTAAATAGTTCCTATTAATATTAAGAAAATATAATCCTAGTTTTAGTCCTACCAAGAACATTCTTGATAGGAAGAAAGCCTAAAAATATAACTAAAGTATTTGGTTTCAACCAAAATTACATATACAACCTGCCTCAAAGTATAAAAATTGTAAATATGGAATTTGATAAATTGAGGACTAGTAAGTTATATTTACTTTAGATTTTTAATACAAAGAAAGTTTTAGTTGGAAAGATGAAAATTTGAGTAGTTGAAAACTAAAACAAAGCACCTACTCATAGAAGAAAAGAAAATAAGTGATTGAAATAAAAGTTTATAACTTTGGACTATAAAATCTTTTCATTAAATTTCTATCTCTATCAGAAAAAAGACTAAGTTGAATGGTGGCCACTTTCATCTGAAAACTTTTGGAAGATAAGAGAGAAAGTTCTAACAGCTTAATAAAAGAAAAATTTCCATAATGTAACCAGGAAATTTGGAAAGATATCATCGATTAGAGATTCTTCATCAGAACCTCATGATTAATCTTAGCAGAGTCCGAACATGAAAAAAGATTGAAACATCAGGATTTATATGAACATCAGGATTTATATGAACATCAGGATTTATATGAAATTGTGTTAGAAGACATCAAGAAGATGGAATTATACTAATTAACATTAATTAGTATGTTGTAAATATTTAATATGTTGTAAATAAACATTTTAATACTTTCATATTTTTATATCCTGGCTTTAAATATTTTTATTGTTTTACAGAATATAAAAAACTTTACACATTTTACATTTTTTTTTTACTTTTTAGTTTTAAGTTATATTACAGAATACTTACACATTTTTTTTTCTCTGTGTATACTTAACATTTTTTTTTATTTATTTTATTATTCGTTAGGGTTTTAATATTATTTTTTTTTTTGCCCCCAGGGTCCAATTATTATTTAAATAAAAACCCATATAAAAATCGAAAAATATTTTTTTTTATTTTTGGAACTTTATATCATATATTTATTATTTATTTTTATTTAAAGAAAATCTATAAAAAACTAAAAATTTAGTTAGTAATTTTTGTTTTGTTTAAAAATAAAATATAATAGACACATTCAGAATTAATTTTATAATTTAATAATTTTAATTATAAAGTTACTATTACTCAGAATATTTTTTAAGTTCATGTTTTTTTGTTTTAACTTTAACTTTAAAAAATAGCCATATGCTATATAAAGTTGGTTAATATTTTAATATTAAAATTTTTATTTTTCATTACTCAGAATTTATTTTTAATTTTGTTTTAATTAAGAATTAGCCTTATGCTATATATGCTATATAATCAGAATTTATTTTTAATTTTGTTTTAATTAAGAATTAGCCTTATGCTATATATGCTATATAATCAGAATGTTTATTAATAATAAGAATTTTTTAATTTTAATTTAAATATAATCAGAAATCTTTTAATTAAAATTTATTTTTAATTTTTAAGCTTTAATTATTATTTTATTCATTCATTATATAAAAATTAACTTTTTAAGTAAAGTTCTAAGAAACACTAAGTACCTCAGTTATTAGTCTAAGCATTTCTACTTTTTGAAAACATAAAAGTATAATGGGCTTTTAAGTTTAAAGTTTAAAATTCAAATAATCAGAAACGTTTTTTTTTTGAATACTTAACTTTGTAAATTTAATTATAATCTACCCAAGAACCCTAACCCAAATATTATAATCATATTTAACGAAATGAATAGCGACCATAATAAATTAAAATTTTTTTTATATAACGTTAAAATGACCCATCCAACTTAGATTATAATTTAATTTTTCCCTGTAAATTTTTTCTACATAACTAGCATAACCCACCGACCAATAAACATTGCTTTACATTCAACCAAGAAACCAGGCAACAAAATTTTCATTAAAAACTGTTAGCCTACACATTGTCACACCGTCCAGAAAATCCTTTCTTTTGACGTTGGTTTGTTTGATTATTGAATATGGGGACGCCTGTAATTAATTGTCGTACCGTCCAACAAATAAAAGAACAATGGATTACACTTTATATTTCTCTCATTACATGAACCAATTACAAACATTGCTTTGCTTGCTTTTTAATATGTTTATAATGTTTCTACATATTAATGCTTTCACAAAGTGCTTGCTTACTAATATTTTCTCAGATTACTTTGTGTATAATTTCCAAATGTATTCTTGTTATGTTATTTGTTCATGTTTAACCTTAAGCATTTTAGTAAGTTTTTTTTTTATGAATGTGCCTTTGTGTAACTTTGCTAACCTAGTACTGTGAACCTTTGTCCATCTTGAATTGTGATGTAACACTTTTCTTTTACTAACATTTCATGAAATTGATCCAGAAGACCAATAGATTTAGTTAATAACTTTAACTCCATTTTTTTTAATTAAAGAATGAATTTATTGATTAATTTATCTAATCAGATTAAAATTTGATTCAAATAGTAAAGTAGCTTTAACTTCAACTAACATAGATTTTCATGATAAAATTTATATTTTAGTTTTGAAGATTTTGAATTAAGATGTTTAAGTGCAGTTTTAAGAAACCATCCTGGTCTCAATTCTGGGAGCCGGGGATAATGTTGCAATAATTTAAATATTGAAATCAAAGACTTAAAATTCATTTTAGTCGAGTCAGCACATAAAAATCTTACTTGTTGTTCTTCGTCTTCTGGCACCAATATATCATAATATTTCCTAACTTATTTATGTATTGAAAATCTTTTACTGCTTTTAAACTCAAACTCTGTCGCTTTACGATCCATAAAACAAATCTCGATGCTTTTGCACAAGACCCCACAAAA
>JABUQX010004136.1:0-17500 GCA_015478945.1 Trachelipus rathkii | reverse complement strand
CTCATTTCTTATTTTTGTTGTCGAATGAAAAAAAAATAGACACTCTCGGATATAAGTGATCTGTGAATATTTAAAAATAATTAGAGGGATAAATGTTGGCCAATATTTATACCAAAGTGCATTTGGTTTATGTTTATTGTCTAGATGGTGTTATAGGAATAGTTTTTTTAGTAAGGCAGATTACTTGGTGTGTGTGTTTGTGTTATGTAATTCTAAAATTCTTTAGGTAATATATCCAAAGATAGCGTAGATGTTTTTTGAATGCTAGAATAGAGTTCTGCATGAGGTTTTTGGTGCGGCTGTTATTGTACGGTAGTGTGAGGCATTAAATACTGATGATACTTGAGGTGAGCGAATTATGTTGTGTACAGAATCGAGGAGTTATATAGAATCTTAGCCGGTGACTAGACTCTCAGATAGAGCGTAATGAGGTTTTATACTCTCAATATATAGCGGTTAGTATTAATATTAATGAATTGTGTAATAAAAGATAACGTAATGTTAAAAAGAAGAAGACAACTCATTACTAAGGAAGTTGAGTGATGTGAAGGAGGGAGGCGAAAATGAGAGTAATAAATAAGTATAGTTTATACATATCTCACAATACAGTATTCTTGATCAATGTGAGGGAAAGAGGAATGGAGGTGGCTGGCTTGGCTAAGACCAATTTATGTTCAATAGTGTTGATTCATTATGAATAACATATCGACTGATGTTGGAAGACTGAAAGAAAAGGTTGATTTGAATTTATAGTAAAAAATATTGTCAGGAAATGAATGTGAATAGTGTATATTATAGATTGTGATTGATACAAAGAGGTATAATGTTACTTTTAGTAGAAGAGTTGTAATGGTTACGGCTCCATTCGACCTTTAGTGGTAATGATACCACAGTAGTGAATGTATCCTGTTGCGTTGTTATGAAAACCTACGGTGGATTATTTTTATGAATGCAAAGCATTCTATCACCTAATATATAAAGTTTTATTGTAGGGAGATTGTAGATTGAATATATATATATATATGAAATGTCTAATGATAATGAGAGGAATGCTATGAAGTTGGCAGGAGGCTGAAGAAGTAATGTGAGTTAGCATTAACATACGATATATGTATAGATTATAGGCTGTCTTGGATTCTTACTCATATATTTGCTATCCGCAGGGACTAGTTGGTCTTGGGGAACCAACTCGGTCCAAGGGGTGATCCACATACATATTGTCGAGGGCGTAGAGATAAACGCACAGTGCTGGAGAATAGGAATCTCGCAGTGAAGGGCCCCATAGAAAAGGCAACTCATAATGCCAGAGTGAAATATTTACTCGAAACGAAGCCCAAGTCCAGACGTTCTTTATAGCCTCGGTGCGCTCGGCTATACAAAGGGACGCGACTTGGCGTGTTTTTTTTTGTTTGATAGCGCCTTACGCCATGTTTCTCTACTATCATACTTTTCTGGTAGTAAGGTTCTCCTCCACCGGTGTCCGAAACATCGAAAGAATCATTAACCCCTCATCCAAAGACTTAGCTTGGGGGGACGCCTTCTGAGGAGTTCACAATAATAGTGAACCTACATTCTACAATATAATGAGAGTATATTAAACAACATATTAATCAGTTCTAGGAAGTACTTAGATCTCTGAAAGGCTCTCTCAAACAATACCCTATGATAGACACCCATTGTTGAGTCCACAACATCCTAATACTCCCATTCACAAATCCTAACCAGCCACAGTATCTTACTCATAATTTTATATGCACCTTTTATTCTTCGCCTCTGCTATATACATCAAACTTCCTCAATTTTTCTGTCTCATATATCAGTAACCATTTCGTTTACTGACTCTCAATTACCACTATTATTATCTTCAGATATACTCCCACGCCTTGATATACGGTTTATCCAACATATATATATAATACTACACTCTGAGACCTATACCATAATACCGTACTTAAAAATACCGTAACTTTAATCAATTCTAATTCTTATTCTCAACTATATATGATGCACAAATACAAACCATATACTTCATAACATATTTTTCAATTATTATTTCTCTTGTATTTAAACATTTTCTACACTACTCTACACAAACATCTATTCTTAAATATTGTTCATAATTCCTCATTTTAATCCATATATTCTTTACTCAATAATCACTAGCATGCCCCTAAGATTGTTACCTATCTGAAACACATTTAGAACTTATTAATGAATCTAAATTATATTTATTACCATAATCCATAGTCTTCACTACTATACAATAACACATAGGTAACAACATAAGCGTCATGTTAATAGACCCTAAGCACTCTAATAAAGACTTTATATAAGTCCCTATGATATCATTCATCACAACGATTTTATTATAGTGAGACCACCAGTCACCTTCTCTGGTCATCCAACATATACTCATTTAAATTATATTTTAAAACTCTCAAACACTTGGTTTCACAGCTGTGCATCACCTTATTATATCTAACCATAACTTCACACTGAGGACTGTCCCATCACTCACAACCATAACCTTACTCTTATCCATGTTTACTTTCAAACCCCTCCTTTACACACGTTGCCAAATCTCTCTACCAATTCTCTCAAACTTTTCAAATTCGCCACACAAAACCCAAATCATCCGCATATATAGGTAGGGCACCCTCCACTCATCTCCATTCTCCATCCATTTTAACACCATTTCCTGTCACGCCCAATTTCAATTCTCTTTCATAACCCAACCATATACAAAATTTGAATAACCAAGGAAGGCATAACAACAAACCCTGCCTCACTCCGCCTATTATACTAAACCAATCACTTTGACACCATTTATTCTCACACACGCCTCACTATCGCAATACATTCTTTTGATTTCCATTCAGAGCCTACCACCAACACCATATATCATTAACACCTGCCATAGAGCTCCCTATTAATCACCCTATCAATACCCCTGTTGCAAATCCCATAAAACTTAAATACAATTTATTCTTTTCTCCCTCATTTCTCTATCATTTGCTTCAATGTAAAGATTTATCCACACATCCTCTACTACTCCTAAACGCACCTTGTTCTTCACCAATCAGTCCTTCAATCACTCGGCGCACTCTTTCGGACCAAAATACAAACATATTTCTTCCCTTATAACACTCAATAAACTAATTCCCCTATAATTTCTACAGTTCCCTTTATCTCCTTTACCCTTATATAAGGGTACTATTACTGCTCTCCTTCAATCCCTCGGAACTATACCCTCCATAAACGCTTTATTACACAACTTCAAGATCCAATTAATCAAAAACATGCCTCCGTTTCTTTGATTCATATTCACCACTTAATTTTCATCTATACCTCAGATTATACTATTCTTCAACTATCTCACTCTAACCATTTCCTCTTCTTTGCTTAATAACCTTCATCCCCAAAATACCTATTCCTTCTTGCACCATCAAACCCACACACACAGTCACTATCACCTCTTCATTACTGCCAATATTATACAGATTTTCGAAGTGTTCTTTTCCACACTCCCCTCACATCCATTTCATCAGTTACAAAAACACCATCCCTATTCATTATTCTGAGCAGGTTCCCCTTATTCTAATTTTTAACCTTTCGCGCTTCCTTCCAGAAGAGCTTTCCTTTTCTCTTGTATGTCCCCATTCATCCTCCTTCCAAACTGTTCATTTACCTCTTCTTTTCTTTTATGTACGCATCTTTTAGCATTTCTTTTTTCCTCCTTATATAATTCCAAGCATCTTTCTTTTGAAACTTCATCATTTGCTTTTAGTACAATCAACCACGCTTTTTTTTTTACTTTTAACCGCTTGCATCACCTCTTCATTCCACACTCACTGTATCGCATTCTTACTTTCCTACTTTAGGCACACCCACATACTTCTTTTGCACTGCTCTAACAATTGCTTCCAGATTTATTCAGTTTCAGCTTGTTCACATTCAACTGATTTACTTGCGAGCGTTCTTACATACTTATCCTTATTACCTTGTTCACTAAACTTCTCACTCTTAATTTTACCCTCTTCCTTCCGTATCACCTTCCTCTCCATCCAAGTCCCCACTAACTTAATTTTACATTAAACAATATAATGATCATAATCCCATTTTCTAAACCACCTTACTGATTTAACATCCAACATATACTTTAACATCATTTCCTTCTTCACCAACACAAAATCAATCATACTTTTCACTTCGATACCATCTCTACCTACACCAACTCTAGTATACTTATGGATACTCTTGTGTTTAAAGAAAGTATTACTTACACACACACCTCTCTCCTCACAGAAATCCATCACCTTCCTACCATTCTCATTTTCTCCTGACACCCCAAAACCACCTGTTATATATCATATATATATATATATATATATATATATATATATATATATATATATATATATATATATAATATATATATATATATATAATATAAATTAAATATCAATTATTATATATATTATACTATATTATATATATATATTATATATATATATATATATATATATATATATATATATATATAAAATCCGTATTAATAGTCAATATTTAGGCCTAGAAGGGGTATTGGTAATACTGTATAATTTAAAACATCTTTAATATACATAAAAAGAGGTAATTTAAAAAAAAAAAAAAAAAAAACATTTTGTTTTAAAAAAAAAACCGTTTTTTTTTTTGCAAAAAAAAAACCAATTTTTAAAAAAAACCGTTTTTTTTCAAAAAACCCTAAAATATATATATATATATATATATATATATATATATATATTATATAATATATATTATATATATATATATATTATATATATATATATATATATATATAATATATATATAATATATATATAATATATAAATATATATTCTTTTATGATGAATATACAAGCATATGTCCTATTAAATTTACTGAGGATATATTCACTCTGAAATAAGAGAATTTAATTATGCCTAATTATTATTAATGAAATTGCCAATTAATAATTTTTTTTTTATTTCGTTAGGTGCTGATTTTGAAATTGGTTATTAACTACTCATTTCCAGTGCAATGTCACTTAATCGCATCATAAAGGCTTCGTCAGTCTGTGTTAACCCATTTGTACAAGATTGATGAGAGACTGGAAAGCGCACAAGTATCCTGGTTTTACAGGATCATGCAGGAAATATTTACGAGGACATACTGTAGTTTGCAGGTGCAGTCTTATATCTGTAAAGCCATGTGATCGAAATAAAACTTGCTTTCTATACTCTTAAAATGCCAAAGGTAAATGGGGTTGAAAAGTTGAAAACAAGAAATGCTTAGTACAAGAAATGTAAAGACTGGAAACAGAGATGCTGCCTTGGTCAGAAAGAAATTGAAGTTCGTTCATCTTCCATGTGACTATGACTTCCCTTAGTCTTTTGGAGTCGGGCAGAAAATCACTTATGTGCATCGTAGATATTATTTCATTACCGATGTGAGTATATATATATATATATATATATATATATAATAATATATATATATATATATATATATATATTATATATATATATATATATTATATATATATATATATATATATTATAATATATTATATATATATATTATATAATAATTTTATCGTTTTCTTTAATGATGATACCTTAAATTTTCCTGATACAAATGAAGGGTAATATTAGTCAAAAGGATACTGAGAAAATAAATTTTGAAATTAATGACTTTTAAGAAACTTGAATTAACCAAATTTTTCTTTTTACAGGCTCTGCTTTGCCATTGACTGCTTCCAGAGAAGGTTTAAGAGGTGAATTTATAGTTTATTTTTTCTTTAATATCTTTTGGTATATCAAAATTGTTCAATTTGTGATAACCAACATAACCAGTTCTACTGCTGAATAGTCTTGATGACTAATTAAATCCCTGAATATTATTATCTCAAACAAAAACTAGATTACCTTTACCCATTGAATGTTATCTGTTTTTTTTTTTTTTTTAATCTTTCTAGGGAGTCTATCAAAAAATTTTCACTTCTTCATTACTGGGTAGTTTGTTAATGTAATTTTTATAGTTCATATTTTCATTATACTTCGTTTTCAAATCCCAATACCGTCTGCTCTGACACTGATTCTGCAGGAGATACTTCACAATCCTAATTACTGGCAATTTGCAAACACTGTTCATAACATCCAAAATTTCCTTAACATCCCTTTGCAAAATGTGCTGCCTTTCTCTTACGACGAAGGGTATACACCTTGGCTATTCCCCGCTCCCACCATTTACTTGGCTCTGACCTCTCTCTATCCATCCTGCTGCGTTGTTAAGAGCATCATTCCTCAGTTCATGATGAATTTACTCCAGTGTTTACTGACGGCTCTAAAACACGGGACAGTGTGGGCGCATCTGCTGTCTTCCCTGACCACAACCTCTCATACCCTCCCCCCTCATGCTTCAATTTTTACGGTAGAATTAATGGCTATAATGATTGCTCTTTCTTGAATTCTAATTCTTAACCAAGATCACTCCTACAACATTTATTCAGATTTTCTCAACATGCTACAAGCGCTTAAAACCCCTTATTCTAAAAACAATGGTATCCACTGTACAACAATTTCTTCAGCTGCTCCATTCCCGTAAGAAACAAATTATTTTATGTTGGACGCCCTCTCATATAGGAGTAACTGGCAATGAAATTGCTGACAGAGAGGGCAAAATGGCCACACCACTCAGTCTCTTCGCCATATCTTCATTGATTGTTCCCATCTGGACCCTATTCGCCGTCGTTATTTTCCTACTTTACTGTCCATACCACCTGAAAGATTATCCCATATCTTATCTGAATCTTTCCACTTTAGTAGTAATTATTTTCTTGTATCTTCAAGAAGTGAATATTCTTTAACATTTGATTTTATGTAATCTTAGGACTATTTATAATACAAGGGTACAATTTTGTTTTTATTTATTTTTGACTGACTGAATATTCATTTCACCATTTAAATCTCCCCTTGACATTTAAATATATATATATATATATATATATATATATATATATATATATATATATATATATATATATATATATATATATATATATATATCTATATATATATATATATATATATATATATATATATATCTTATATATATATATATATATATATATATATATCTTATATATATCTTGAGGGGCATGCTAGGTGTGAAAAAATTGTAAAGTGAGGAATGAACGTATTAGAGAGTTGTGTGGTGTGAAGAAAGGGGTAAATAGAGAAGAGAATAAGTAAAGTATGTTGAGATGGTTTGGTCATGTGGAAAGGATGAATGAGAATCGGTTGGTTAAGCGGATGTATAGTGGAGATGTGTTGAGAACCGACCGGCTGGAAGAGAGAAGTGGATTGAGTCGGTGAACGAATGTCTGAAGGAGAGAAATGTGTGAGAGTTTGGCAGAGGCGAGAATAAAGGTGCATGATAGGAGAGAAGAATGGCGGGGTTTTGTATGGGGGGCATGGTTGTGGCCCACCTGGGCCAGGGCATGAACCCTTACTGACGAGTTACCATAGTGAGGGTCCGTCGCGGTCCTATGATGCTCTAGAATTGGATTTTCTGTCTGTGACGAGCTCTCACTAATTAATGGTACAGAGGGGCGGTAAGGCTGGAGGCTTTCTTTTCGACGTTTGTCATGTTCTCCTATTCCTTTTTCTCTTCAATGCTTGTCCAGCACCTTACCCCCCCCAATCTTGGGGCAAGAGGAAGGTGAAGAAAAGAAAGAAAAGAATATATATATATATTTCAATCTTTTGATACAGATATATATATATAAAAAGATATATATGCTCTCAATAACAATAAGAATATATATATATATATATATATATATATATATATATATATATACTATATACTATATATATATATATATATATATATATATATATATATATGACAAGGCCCTTATCCATGGTGCTAATTTTAAGCCAAGTATGGAAGCTTCTCTAGCTGTGGTGGGTCCTGTACTCATATATATATATATATATATATATATATATATATATATATATATATATATATATATATATATATATATATATATATATATATATATATATATATATATATATATATATATATATATATATATATATATACAATACAATCTTAGGAATTGTGCTAGGTGTGAAGAATTGATAAAGAGAGGAATGAACGTATTGAAATTGGTGTGGTGTGAAGAAAGGGTAAATGAGGAGAGAATAAATGAAAGTATGTTGAGATGGTTTGGTCATGTGGAAAAGGATGAATGATAGTAGGTTGGTTAAGCGGATGTATAGTGGTGAGTGTGTTGACCGGCTGGGAGACCGAAGAGAAAGTGGATTGAGTCGGTGAACGAATGTCTGAAGGGAAGAGAAATGTGAGTTTGGCAGAGGCGAGAATAAAGGTGCATGATAGGAGAGAATGGCGGGGGGTTTTTTTGTGGGGGGGGGGCATGGTTGTGGCCCACACCTGGGCAGAGGATGAACCCCTTACATTGACGATTTACCATAGTGAGGTCCCGGCCCCATGATGCTCTAGGGTGGATTTTCTGCCAGCGACGAGCTCTCACTAATTAAGTGGTACAGAGGGCGGTAAGGCTGGGCTTTCTTTTTTCGACGTTTGTCATGTTCTCTACTGCTTTTTCTTTTCCGTGCTGTACCAGCACCTTGCAATCTTGGGGCGAGAAGACAGAAAGAAAGAAAAGAAAGAATATATATATATATATATATATATATATATATCATATATATATATATATATTTTATATATATATATATATATATATATATATATATATATATATAAAGATATATATATATATATATATATAATCTTTTATGATGAATATACAAGCATATGTCCTATTAAATTTACTGAGGATATATTCACTCTGACATAATAGAATTTAATTATGCATAATTATTAATGAATTTGCAATTAATTATTTTTTTTTTCGTTTTAGGTGTTTATTTTGAAATTGGTTTTAACTACTCATCCAGTGCAGTGTCACTTAATTGCATCATAAATGTTTGTTTAGCTCGTCTTAATCCAGTTGTACAAGATTGATGAGATACCTGGAAAGCGTGCAAGTATTCTGGCTTTACATGATCACGCAGGAAAATACTTACAAGGAGATAACTGTAGTTACAGGTGTCAGTCATATCTATCTGTAAGCCATGTTATCAAAATGATGAAAACTGTATTACTCTAAAATGCAAAGGTAAATTTGGTTGAAAGATGAAAACGGAAATGCTTAGTATGAGAACAAAAGTGATGCTTCCTTATTTTATTTACCGATGTAAGTATATATTATATATATATAATTTTATTGTTTTCTAATATGATGATACTTTAAATTTTCCTGATACAAATGAAGGGTAATATTAGTCAAAAGGATACTGAGAAAATAAATTTTGAAATTAATGACAAACTTTTAAGAAACTTGAATTAACCAAATTTTTCTTTTTACAGGCTCTGCTTTGCCATTGACTGCTTCCAGAGAAGGTTTAAGAGGTGAATTTATAGTTTATTTTTTCTTTAATATCTTTTGGTATATAAAAATTGTTCAATTTCGTGATGACCAACATAACCAGTTCTGCTGCTGAATAGTCTTGATGATTAATTAAATCTCTGAATATCTCAAACAAAAACTAGATTACCTTTACCCGTTGATTGTTATATATTTTTTTTTATCCATTTCTGGGGATTCGATCTGAAAATGTTCAAACTTTTCTTCATTACTTAGTAGTTTTTCAAGGTAGTTTCTATAGTTTATATTTTCATTATACTTTGTTTTCAAACCCCAATACCGTCTGCTCTGACACTGATTCTGCAGGAGATACCTCAGAATACTAATTAGTGGTCATTTGCTAACGCTGTTCATAACATCCTTAGTTTCCTTAACATCCCTTTGCAAAAGGTGCTGCCTTTCTCCTAAGACGAAGGGTACAACCCTTGGCTATTCCCTGCTCCCACCATTTTCTTGGCTCTGACCTCCCTCTCTAAATCTTGCCATCCTGCTGCTTTGTTAAAAGCATCATTCATGTCTCATTCCGCAGTTCATGATGAATTTACTCCAGTGTTTACTGACTGCTCTAAGACGGGACAGTGTTGGAGCATATGCTGTCTTTCCTGACCCCAACCTCTCCCATATCCTCCTCCCTCATGCTTTAATTTTTACAGCAGAATTAATGGCTATAATGATTGCCCTTTCTCGAATTATAATACTTAACCAAGATCACTGATATCATTTATTCAGATTCTCTCAACACGCTACAAGCGCTTAAAACCCCTTATTCTAAAAACACAATGATATCCGCTATATAACAATTTCTTCGGCTGCTCCATTCCCGTAAGAAACTTTTATGTTGGACCCCCTCTCATGTAGGGGTAACTGGCAATGAAATCGCTGACAGAGAGGCCAAAATGGCCGCCACCTCTTTTCGGAGTTGTTCCAGGTACCTCCCGGATGCCAATCAACAAGGCTGCCTCCCATCAACCGATTACTATCCTTCTCTGACAAGGCTTTTAATCCAGTTGGCAAGAGTGCTGGACGAGTGATCAGCGGTGAGTGAAACCCGGAAACATAAAGCCGAATATTGGTGAGTGGTCTTCCTCCCACATTCAAAAACGCTTACGAGGTGATACTTGAACGCCTCCGTATTGGCCACACAATTATCACTGTCACTATGTCACGTGACCCTCCTCCCATTTGCAAATTTTGCCATTGGTACACCCCTCAATCTGTTCGCCATATCTTCATTGTTTATATCTGGACCTTATTCGCCGTCGTTATTTTCCTACTTTACGGTCCATAACACCTTTAAGATTATCCCCCATCTTATCTGAATCTTCCCACTTTATCAGTAACTATTTTCTTGTATTTTCAAGAAGTGAATATTCTTTATAACATTTGATTTTATGTAATCTTAGGACTATTTATGATACAAGGGTAAAATTTTATTTAGCATTTATTTATTTTTGACTGACTGAATGTTCATTTCGCCATTCAAATCTCCCTTTGATATTTGAAACATATATATGATAAGACCCTCCCCATCTATGGTGTGTCCACCTTTCTCTCTCTATATATATATATATATATATATACTCTCTATATATATATATATATATATATATATATATATATATATATATATATATATATATATATATATATATATATATATATATATATATATATATATGTGTGTGTGTGTGTAAAATTCTTCTATCATGATGAATATACAAGCATATGTCCTATTAAATTTACTGAGGATATATTCACTCTGAAATAAGAATTTACATTATACATAATTATTAATGAATTTGCAATTAATTTTTTGTTTTTCATGTTAGGTGTTGATTTTGAAATTGGTTTTAACTACTCATCCAGTGCAATGTCACTTAATCGCATCATAAATGTTTCGTCAGTCTGTCCTAATTCAGTTATACTAAATTGATGAGAGACCTGGAAAGGGTGCAAGTATCCTGGCTTTACATGATCACGCAGGAAATATTTATAAGGAGATACTGAAGTTGCAGGTGTCAGTCTTATATCTGTAAGCCATGTGATCGAAATTAAGAAAACTGTTTAAATTACTCTTAAAATGCAAAGGTAAATGGGGTTGAAAGTTGAAAACAGAAATGCTTAGTACAAGAAATGTAAAGACTGGAAACAAAAGAGATGCTGCCTTGGTCAGAAAGAAATTAGTTCGTTCATCTTCCATGTGACTATCACTTCCCTTAGTCTTTTGGGAGTCTATGTGCATCGTAGAGATTATTCCATTTACCGATGTGAGTCTATATATATAATATATATACCGTATTTTTGTTTTCTAATATGATGATACTTTAAATTTTCTTGATACAAATGAAGGGTATTATTAGTCAAAAGGATACTGAGAAAATACATTTTGAAATTAAGGACAAACTTTTAAGAAAGGTGAATTAACCGAATTTTTTATTTTACAGGCTCTGCTTTGCCATTGACTGCTTTCAGAGAAGAGAAGGTTAAGAGGTGAATTTATAGTTTATTTTTTCTTGAATATCTTCTGATATAACAAAATTGTTCAAATTCGTGATGATATCCAACATTAGTCAGTTCTGCTGCTGAATAGTCTTGATGACAATTTATTAATTAAAACTCTGAATATGGGTTTCTAGACAAAACCTGTATTATCTCTACCGGTTTAATTTTATATATTTTTTTTTCAATTTCTAGGGAGCCGATCTAAAAATTTCAAAATTTTCTTCATTACTTGGTAGTTTTTTAAGGTAATTTTTTTAGTTTACATTTTTATTATACTTGCAAAGATAATGATGATAAAATTTAAAAAACATTCGCGATATCCACTGAATTCTGATGCCTAAATTTGTCTGATAAAATTAGATACAAACAGCTTATGTATTTTTAAACTTTGTATTAATTATTTAATTTTATTACAGGTGCTACCCTCTGAATTTATTAAGCCGTTCTGATAGTAAGTTTTTTAATCATTTTTACTTTAAATGTTATAATGAATGTATTTGTTTACTTTAACCATGTTAAAAAAAAAATACTTAGGATATTTTAAGATTGTCTTTTAAGGCAAAATGTTAGTAATAACTGCCTTATATTTCCGAGACTTGCGGTTAAAATTTTGAAAATTAATTAGGGTAAAATTAGTTTTTTTTTCAAATAATCACATTAATTATTTAAGATCTAAATAAGGTAAGATTTTATATTCCGGTATTGATAATTTTGTAGCCATACAAAATGATAAGGAAAGTTTAAGATTGTTTTAAATGTTCATATTATATAAATAAAATGATTTTCAAATGGTTACAAATATTTATTTTCGACCATAATTAACTTTATAAATGATGATATATTACAACCACTTATTGTATGACTGTAACATAATGATTCAACCTCATTCATGCACCACCATCTGAGAGTTTTTATAATGTAAAAGCAGAATCAAAATTATAAGCTGTACTAAATTGTCAAATTTTATTTTCCAGGTGGTCGAAATCGGGTCTTTTGATGGAAATTTATCGATAAAAAGGTAATATATTTTTTCTTAAATTCTTTTGTATTTACTAGCATAATTTGATTTTTTTTGTTTTTTTGTTTGTAAGGTAGGGTAACCCGTATCCAAATTAAAATTTTCATTGTAGTAGGTAATATTCGACAAAATATTTTATTTGTATTTCTCAACTTTAGGTATAAGATAGATATAAATGCATTAGTGTCACTTAAAATTACAAATGATGAAATTAATTACTTTTGAATATTTTTGAAAAATATATATGGGAAACACTCTGATCTGTCCTTATTTTATAAGAAATAATATGTATTACATTGGTTTCAATGCATAATTTTTGTGAATTTTTAGAATCTTTTCGGTTCTGTTGATGAATGTAAGATGGTGGCTATAGAAAAGAGGAACAAACATTCCACTCTGATACCTACATTGGTGGTGCAAAATGCATATTCTTTGTGACTCTAGAACAATATACTTTCCGGTTCTGGTGTTGAATGAATGTAAGATTGGTGACAAGGATGATGGAGATTTGACGCACAGTCTCTTGCTCGTTGGATTGGGACTTTTCACCTTGCAAGGTAAATTTTTAGATAGAGGGTGTTTGGATAGACTGATGAGTATATACTTATGATCCGAGTTATCACCGTACTGGTATGTAGCAGATAAAATATCCAATATATAAAGTGAGTAATTAGTACCTATATAATATAGTCGCTATACTGATGCTGCTTACTTATATAAATAATATATATTATATATTATATATAATTATAACTATATATATAATAGCATATATATGCAGCAAGTAATAAGTACTTGTATACTTAAGCTAGTATATAGTAAAATATTACTTATAGACACACACACACACACACACACACACACACGCCAGGGGTGTAATCTTTAATATTGGGAGAACAAATTCAGTAATGATTTCCTTTGTTATAAATCTAAGATGTCCAACCAATTTATCACGAAAACGCCTCATTTTACCAACCGATATCCAGGTGTGAAACTTAATTAAACATTATGGGATTAACATATAAAACATTAAACAAATTATTGGAACAATTTACATTCTAATGAAATTCATCAATTTATTTAATTATATATAAGTGTATGATATTCAAATATGCTACTGCTCAGAAGAAAATATACAACAGATAGTAACGTAACAATGGTGCACTAAGGTTTATAACACATGTTGAAAATGACACCCCAGCGGCAATACAAGCCTCTTATTCGCGACGCATTGATTGGCGGACCACGATCAAATATAAACACGTGTCTTTGCCGAATTGTTGTCACAAGAATGCGCAATGCGAGCCTTAATTCTTCGGGACTTTCAAACTGTTTCTGTATAAACCAAATTTTCAGGTGACCCCACAAAGAAATACAATGCATTTAGGTCTGGAGGCCAAGGTTGGTGTACCTCCTCGACCTATCCACCGGCGTGAATATACGTGTTCAAATAGTTACGAGCAACTAACTGAAATGAGTGTTGCCGTCTGGCATGAAATACAATTTCGAGACTTAATTGTAATGCAGGGCATCTCCAGTTGTGTATGCAAGTAATTTCAAGAAATTGGCATAAACGTCTCCACTAAACCTGTCTGGTACATAAATGCACCTATCAAATGGTCGCCAGAAATTCCGCCATACATTCAATGAAAACGTGTTGATGGCGGCTTTCATCTATTGCATGTATGTTCTTGCATGTGCATATGTGATTGTTGTGGAAGTTCGATAGATGGAGTCTCTGGAAAAAATTTGCCTCTCATCGGCAACAAATTTCTGCTAATGGTGAGGATTGTCTGCAATTTTCTGGTGCATCCATCGACACAAAGCTACTCCTGCAAGGAAAATTTGTGGTAAGTGCCTGCGTCGTTGGATGTGATAAGGTAACAGAAAGTGATTTTCAATACCTGAAAACTGTTGAATGATTTACATGTAGTGTTGCAGCAATCTTTCTGTACTTGTTAGGACTGTCCCCAAGTTCTTGGAGAACCTGTTTATTCGACAATCTGGAACAGTGATACTGCTTGTGCGAGGGTCCCCCCCGTTTCCAATTAGTAAGTTTTTTTAAACCTTCCTGTTTCTCTAAGACGTTGATGGAGACGTGCAAACATAGTATGATGCGGGGAGGACACGATTAGGTACATTTCTTCATAGAGACGCATGGCTGCTAATGATTACCGTTCGTACGACGTAAACAAAATGCATATCGCACATATTCACTATTTGTGTAATTCATTTTGAAAATATGAAGAACACTTGTGAACAAGAACTTGACGCGACACGGACTATATATACTTGAGTTCTTCCTTCTAAACCTTTACCACGGTAAGAGTTTGTGGCTTATTATTAAAAGGTTGAGATGTGGCACAAGGGACGGGCAATGGAATTTATCATATGTCCCACAAGTTTCATCAAACCTTGTATCCTGAAACGAGCGTTTTTCGCGTGAAAATGTTTTTTGGCAGAGAACTAGAGATGCGGATAGCGAAAAGATTTTCGCAATATCGATACACCTATATAATATATATTAGGCTTATATATTATTATATAATAGGCATAAATAGGTATAATATATACTATAATATATATACTTATATATATGTAATAGACATTTATTATTAGTTGTAGTCTTTCTATCAACCATTGTATCTTAATTTGGCATAGCCTTTATACACTACAAATTACCTTTACTATCTATATACCTCTATATATAATATACTCATATATAGAACGTTATATATATATTAGGGAGTGTGCCGAATATTCGGTAAGTATTTTCCACGGCCTATTCGGACCAAAAATGCCGAAATCTCGGTAATTCGGTCTTTCGCCGAACTATTCGGGCTAGTTTGGAATAGGAACGAATTATTTTTGAGCTTTATGAGAACAATAGAGTGTACGTCAACATAAGGGAGAAGTTATTTCAAATTTAAAATTGAAATTTAGGAAGCTTTAATTTTCCACACACATACATAAAAGAGTGAGTAGCAAATTTTGTAGCCAAGTTATTGGCGAAAATCTCCTGTCATTTGTCAGATCCCTTATAAAGGGCCATTTGCCAATCTTTGAATACTGCGTAGAAAAATAGAACATGGTTAGATGGACACGGGAAATACAAACATGGTAGCTTGGTATAAAGATGGGGATGACAGTGGCCTTGCTATGATATTTCAAGTTTAATTCAATCATGATCTTCACTATGCATTCACGATCATATGTAGTCATTGCAGTGTATTTAGTCTGTTGTCACACATGATATTTTATCAGGTCTTGCAGAAGCTAGTATCCTCTCATTGTTCACCAATGGTTTTCAAGCCAACGTCAGTTGCAAACCTTAAAACTTTACAGATGCCAGCTGAATGTCAAACGCCAGCATAAATTAATTCAAGGACGTCTTTTTATCATCTGCCTGGAAAGACTTATGATATGCTTAAAAGATTTGTTTGAACAAAAAGTTCCGGGGTATCCCATATACGCTTCTGAATGCAATCAGTAAAAAATGTTGAGTGCGATGGTTGTGCAGCATGGCAAGAATATCTTGGCCATACTACTTGAGGTCCATTTGACATACGAGCAACTAAGAGACGCAGGCAGTTAAACGTAAGTGCAGCAGTCACCGCGACAGGCAAGCAAGGCGATGCAGCCCTTCCATTCTTAGCAAATAATATTATGGTTTTTATAAAATAAGGCAATTAAGCAAAAGAATTCAGTGGAAATAATTACAGGGCTCTCATTGAATGGAGCTTATAGATAGCTCATGTAAACGAAAAGTTAATCTTTCTAACTTCTATGTGATAATCTTTGTGTGTAGCTACTTTCTTAGACTGCTGCGCATTCAACTGATTTTTTCAACATGAATACGATGAATCAGTAAAAAATATGGTCGTTGAGGCATGGAAATGAAAATTTAGCTCCTGATTTTCTGCTGACGATGATGATTTACGTAGTGGGGAAAGTGAAGATGAAGGTTCCATTTTCACTTCTTTTAATGGATTGTTTTAAAGAAAATCGTGGCATCAAAATCGTCATACAAGAAAATGAAAGTGAGACGCGTGAAAAAAAGAAAGTCCCTTTCTCTGACATGTGATTATTGTCATAAGTAAAAGGCTACATACGGAATTACATCAAGAATAAACAAAAAAAATTTGCCTACTTTGACCAGTGAGACAATGATATTCCCTTCAATGGTGGAAAAACACTGGAAATAGTTTATCACATTTGAAAAAACTAGCAATAAATACCTTTTCAGCTCCACCGTCATCAAGTTAAAGTGAAATCTTGCTGCCTCACTTTTGCCATTTACTCTTTCTGGGGGTTGGTGTTTCCTCTGTTCGTTCGGGGGTGGCAGGCAGAGCAGGCAGGCTGGCAGCAGCAGACTGGACTAACATTGGGTGGTGGCGGCTGCGACAGGAGTGCAGCAGCGCAGCGGTGGTTC
>JABUQX010004135.1:0-23881 GCA_015478945.1 Trachelipus rathkii | reverse complement strand
TGGCAGATATGGAAAGGGCGTTTACCCCTGACTTGTTGCCCGGGGCAGTGGTAAGATTCAAGTCTTACCCGGGGCAAACACTTAAGCATTTGAATAGGATCATCCAAAACATATGGGAGCCGCGGTATACCCATATGTTGGTATTCATAATCATTCCTGAAGCATATCCTAGAGTTCGGTTACCCAATCCACCAGGGGTGACCGGATATTATATGGTGAATACTTGTAACCTCCAGTTTTCAATTACCGATTTTGCTCAAAGATTTTCACAATTTTCTGAGAGATGTGCAGAGCTTAGTCCAAATTTGAGGGTAACATTGGCCATTCCCCCTTTTATAGATATCGTAGAGTACAAAAGAAGTGGATCTTGTTGAATACAATAAAGTGTGTGTGGCTAGATATCCCCCGGAATCCAAGAATATTATCATCAAGCACCGGAATTCGCTGATAGGACTTTGTCATCTGCAGGCCAGATGGGTGCATCTGCAGATCAGAATGTTGAGGAAAGCCGAGATCCAATGGCATAACAAGGCCTCCTCATACCCGGTCATGTACGCTGTTTCAGACATGGGTGACGATCAAAAGGAAAATATCCGGCGGTTTCTGGGTTCTGAAGTGTATACCCTGGGAAATCAGGGTTTCCTTAGAGACGTGTTACGGTGAGCAAAGAACAGAATTACGCCTTTACCCACCATATAGATATCTAAGTTAGAATTGCTGGGAAAGTTAGAAAATTTAACAACAAGAAAAAGTATAAACGAAAATATAACACACCTTATAATTTTACAAAGGAGTCTGGACCACTAAAGATCACCAATGGACTCCGACTTCATGAAAGGCGTGTATCCTCAAAGAGCATTTAGGATTTCTCCAACCGTAGGTTCTATAAAGGACCCCGAATTCCTGAAGACCATGCGCCCAGTTGATTGTGAAAAACACTTCAACAACAAAGCAGGCTAAGGAAAATTGCTGGAGGAAAATATTACGAATTAGTAAAATACCAGGATAGTAAGAACGAATTTAATAACTGTTTTAATTATATTATTCAACGTTCGTGAACAAATACGAAAGTAAATAAGTATATGAACACAGGATCTCCAAGATAGCTCCTGTGATCAATAACCAAGAATATATTACAAGACCCCAAAGTGGTCAAATGACTAAGAGCACTGGTTTCCCAAAAGTCCAAAGTCTTCCAAAACTAACAGGAATAATAAACCTACAATAACTAAAAATAAATGTCGAAAAAGGATATAAATGGGAATCCTGATCAAACTCAGGATTCACTTACAACGAACAAATTATGCAATAAATAAAATACTTAAGAATAAATATAATAGGCCTTTCTTGTTCTTCTACTTTCTAGTGATGTTCTTAATAATTAAGTTTAGTCGATGTGATACTAGATGAAGTTCCACATCCCATAAATGCTAGTGAAGTTAAGATAGAGGTTGGACTGGACTGGTGTAGTGAAGACCAGGGATGGCAATTTTTGGTGATTTTTTTGATTTTTTTAAAAAAAATCAATTTGTGATTTTTTTGATATTTTTGATTTTTTGGATTCGTAACATCACGTGAAACATAATTTGCAAAAGTTACAAATTATATATCACGTGACGTTACGTATCTGAAAAAATACGAAAAAATTAAAAAATTCAAAAAAATCACATGATTTTTTTTTAAAAAAAATCAAAAAAAATTCAACAAAAATTGCCATCCCTGGACTGAAGACACTCAACAAATATACGATAGTAGAAGATCCCTTAAAAGATCATTCTTCGTCAGCGGATGGTCTTGACTCTTAGGAATGAGTCAAAATAAGAACTAGACTAGAACTTGAACTGGAAACAGAACTAAACCAGAGTTGACTCAGGAATTTGAATGATGTCTAGAATTCTGCAACTAGAATTGTAACCAAAGATAGAAACCCTGGAAAGAAAACACTTATTTAGTTTTCATTCCAGAACTAACGAATATTAAGATTTAGAATATAAATAATGAATTAACTGACCCTATACTTGACAGTTTCCTATGAGGGGCTCTTCTCTGATATTCTTTCCTCCAATTCGTGTTATTAATGACACATTCGTATCTGCAAAGCAAACACTTTACTTTATATTTATCTAAACTCCATTCATTCCAATTAACCTAAATGTATGATTACTAATGAAGTCAATGATACCATATATTTCAATCTTAAGTTAATCAATAATCTGGTGGTTTATACCCACCTGTATAGTCAATCCAAAGGTTTTCGTCACAATGTATCACAATGTACTCCAATCAACCTGCTAATCTCCTATGAGCAACTTTTATAATAATTAATCATTAAATATAATCTCAATATTCTGAAAGATAACAAGATTTAGTATTTGATCATTTCCTAGAACTTCCATAATACATTCATAGTAATGAACAACACACACAGACCCACAATTCCTATTACTGAATGATGTTTCCAAGTTGTACATATTTGGACGTAACTCCACTATACTTAATATATCAGAGGGAAACAGTCCCCCCCACATAGTATATTTACTTATATATATATAGACTATATATATATATATACTATATATATTACTATTATACTTATATATACTATATATATATTTATATACTAAAGTAAATTTTACTACATATACTAGTATATATAGTATATGGGCAAATTGAAATCATGAACAAAAAAAAAAAAAAACACCCTTTGATGTGTTAATGAAAATTGGTGTAGAGGATCTATTTGCAACCATAAAATAAGTTGGCCAAAAATCAGCTTCCTATGACCAATAGTTTTGGAGTTAGTTAGCTGGTAGTGAAATTTGGGGCTTTTTGTCAAACCCCCTTTTTTCGAGTCTCATAAACTCCTTAGTTTCAACATAACCCTAAAAGTACTATATATTTGGAATCTGCATTAGTAGATCAATCTACTGGTACTAAATTTATTCAAATTCTGTTTCTTTTTTGAGAGAATGACAAGTTTTGGTATATTTCATTTGCCCCAGTCAAAGAAAAGTGATCTGAATTGTTTTTTTATTAAACCTTCACTATTCCTAATAATAAGGAAATAAAATGTTATTCAAGCATTAAACACATTTACATATAACCAAAAAATACCTACAAATTATTGCATGATTCCCAATGTTATTTTATAATAAATCAAATTAATTTTTTAATTACTTTTTACCAAATTATATTTTCACTTAGATGGTTATATGTAAACGGCTAAAAAAGTAATATTTATTATTTGTTGCGTACATTTATAAATTACAATATATAACATACTGAAAGTTCTGTAACTTAATCATAAGACTATATTTCTGTTAATTAAGGCTGTAGAACTTAGAATAAAAGACACGTCAAGCAAACAACATTGTTCATGCAAATCCACAAAGCCACCCTAGGGCTTTATAATAATAACATCCAAATTAATTAATAACTACTATAACTAAAAACCCCCCAATTTGGCTTCAAAATATACTATGTGATACCCAAATATCCATATAACTATCCAATCTTTTCTTTAAATGATGCAATCGAATCACCTCGACAACCACCTGTGGCAAACCATTCCAAAATTTAACAACCCTTTACTGAAATTAATGCTTTCTTATATCAAGATGGCATGCTTTCTCTTAATTTTCCTTACTATGCCAATGGTGATCTCTGTATTATCAATATATCAATAGATGTAAATAATTGTAGACTTGTATCATGTCCCCTCTGAGCAATCGCATTTCGCCAATTCAAAAACATTCCTACTCCTCCACCCTCTCCAACCTCTTACCTCAAACCTAGAAATCACTCTTGTGTTCTATGTTGCACTTTCTAGCATATCTATGTCTTAAGAATATAATACAAAACAAATAATGCACTTTACTCTATAACTGGTCCTAACGGCTATTGTACAGTTTACTTATACAACTTCCTTGCTCTTGTAAACAACATTGTGATTTATTATGCCCAGGCATCTTATCTTTATTCCTTGCTTCAAACACTGATTAGCTACTTCAATTACTTGCTTATATCACACCCAAATCTTTTTTCTTGGTCCACACGACTCAAAGCCAACATTGATTAAATTTTAAAAACTTTTATTTAGTAGCCTAGGTAAAGAACCTTACACGTTTTGCTATTAAATCATGTTTGCCACTTATCTGCCACCCAAGAAAGTATCAAGATCATTTTGAATCTTTATACGTCCTTCACTATTTCTAACTTAGGTTAGCCACTTTGGATTTCATCATGCAAAACTTTGAAAACCTGTGCATTTTAAATCTCTTGGTCTAAATAATCGCGTATATATCAGAGAACAAATAGTTGGCCCCATGTGGGACACCACTCTTCACTATTTCCCAATGATGACTTATTGCTATTTGTGTACATACTGTTTCTTATTCCACAACCACTTTAATCCAACCAGTGCTACCACTCCAGCCTATGCCAATTGCCAAATAATTCAATCACCCTTTATGTGTGGGAATCTTGATCAAAAGCTTTGCTAAGTCTAAATACCATAATAATCAACTGGATCTCCTCAGTCAGTAATGTATTCCGTAAATTCTAAAAGGTGTCTGACATGACCTACCCTTCAACCATGCTGGGAGTCAAATACAATTACCTTGTATCTTCCAAATAATTTCTCTATATGACCTTTCAGAACTTTTCCAGAGCCGTTACAACCTGAGTTGTTAAGCTAACTGGCCTATAATTTACCAAATCTTCCTTACTACCTTTCTTTTAAGCACAACATATGCTGTTTTCCAGTCGTCTGGTACCTCAGGAAATGTTATAGTTGCTTAAAAATCCAAATACAGTGCCTTGCAATGCTTGGTACTACCCTATTTCAGAATTCTACCATATATACCATCAGGACCTGCAGCTTTACTTGGGTCAATATCGTACATAAACTTTGAATATCTTTGACCTCAAATTCAAATTCTTTATTATTTGTTACATGCATTCTATAACTATTAGTCTCCAAACTATTATCTTATCTTTCCTCAGTAAACATTGAAGCAAAATAAGCATTTAAAATGTTGACCACCAACTCCTTATCTGAACTCACTAAATTTTCATCAATTTTATTGCAAAGGTTGTTCCTACTTTTTAAATTTATAAAAAACTTCTTCAGGTTCTTATTACTATTTCCTTGCTAAATTAATTATCTGCCTCTCTCTTGCCTTGTTGACTGTTTTAATTATGGTTTAGGGTGCCTCCTATCTACAGTTAGCGACAGTTCCTAAGCATTAGAAACTCCAGTGTATTTAATGGTTAACGCAATTAACTGGTGAACTTGCTCATTAAACTCCTGACAAACCAGATGAACACAGTTAGGGTAGGTGTTAAAAGAAATATATGGTCCTACGCAAGAGAAAAAGTGTCTAAGATCTAAATGTACCTCCCCAATTTAATGTGACAGACAAAGATTCAACATTCAATTGATTTTACAAACATCAACACCAATTTAAATAGAGTCTTTTGCCAAACACATCACATAGAATCTTTGTCTGTCACATTAAATTGGGGAGGTACATTTAGATCTTAGACACTTTTTCTCTTGCGTAGGACCATATATTTCTTTTAACACCTACCCTAACTGTGTTCATGTGCGGAACTTTGTTTACGTTAAATTTGTTCTTTAACATAAATGAAAATGCATATATGAAAACATGTGTATGTGAAGTGGTGGGGTGGGGTGAATCTATATGTTATCGTGTTATTGTGTTATCGCGTTAGATGTCATCGTATTATCATGTCATTGTGTTATAAAAAATGTAAAATTAAACATAAAAGTTTGTAATACAATAAATTCTGGTACATATTAAATGCTTATTTTGCTTCAATGTTTACTGAGGAAAGATAAGATAATAGTTTGGAGACTAATAGTTATAGAATGCATGTAACAAATAAACTTAAAGAATTTGAATTTGAGGTCAAAGATATTCAAAGTTTACTGTACGATATTGACCCAAGTAAAGCTGCAGGTCCTGATGGTATATATGGTAGAATTCTGAAATAGGGTAGTACCAGCATTGCAAAGGCACTGTATTTGATTTTTAAGCAAACTATAACATTTCCTGAGGTACCAGACGACTGGAAAACAGCATATGTTGTGCTTAAAAGAAAGGTAGTAAGGAAGATTTGGTAAATTATAGGCCAGTTAGCTTAACAACTCAGGTTGTAACGGCTCTGGAAAAGTTACTGAAGGTCATATTAGAGAATATTGGAAGAAATTATTGGTCATTTATGACTCCCAGCATGGTTTCAGAAAGGGTAGGTCATGTCAGACAAACTTTTTAGAATTTACGGAATACATTACTGACTGAGGAGATCCAGTTGATATTATGTATTTAGACTTTAGCAAAGCTTTTGATAAGATTCCCCACATAAGGGTGATGAAGTTATTGCAATGTGGCATAGGTGGAGTGGTACATGGTTGGATTAAAGTGGTTGTGGAATAGAAAACAGTATGTACAACTAAATGGCAATAATCACCATGGGAAATAGTGAAGAGTGGTGTCCACACAGTGGGGCCACTATTGTTCCTCATATATATAAATTATTTAGACCAGAGATTTAAATGCAAGGTTTCAAAGTTTGCAGATGATACCAAAGTGGCTACCTAAGTTAGAAATAGTGAAGGACGTATAAAGATTCAAAATGATCTTGATAAACTTCTTGGGTGGGCAGATAAGTGGCAAATGAATTTAATAGCAAAACGTGTAAGGTTCTTTACCTAGGCTACTCAAATAAAAGTTTTAAATTTAATATGAATGGGGATTGGCTTGAGTCTGTGGACCAAGAAAAAGATTTAGGTGTGATTATAAGCAGTAATTTGAAAGTAGCTAATCAGTGTTTGGAAGCAAGGAATACAGCTAATAAGATGCTGGGCATAATAAATCACAATGTTGTTTACAAGAGCAAGGAAGTTATAAGTAAACTGTACAATAGCCGTTAGGCCAGTATTAGAGTATAGTGCACAAGTTTGGGCGCCTTATTTAAATTAAGACTTAGATATGCTAGAAAGTGCAACATAGAACAACAAGGATGATTTCTAGGTTTGAGGGTAAGAGCTATGAGAGGGTGGAGGAGTTAGGAATGTTTTCTGTAGAAAACTGGTTTCTCAGAGGGGACATGATACAAGTCTACAAAATATTTACATCTATTGATAATATAATTCTTCATGGTATGACCATTGGCATAGTAAGAAAATTAAGAAGAAAGCATGCCATCTTGATATAAGAAAGCATTAATTCAGTAATAGGGTTGTTAAATTTTGGAATGGTTTGCCACAGGTGGTTGTCGAGTGTGACTCGATTGCATCATTTAAGAAAAGATTGGATAGGTATATGGATAAGTTTGGGTATCACATAGTATATTTTGACTAAGCCAAATTGGGGGGTTTTTAGTTATAGTAGTTATTAAGGTTAATTTGGATGTTATTATTATAAAGCCCTAGGGTGCTTTGTGGATTTGCATGAACATGTTGTTTGGCTTGACTGTCTTTTTATTTCTAATGTTCTAAGCCTATCTAACAGAAATATATGTCCTTATGAATTAAGTTACATGAACTTTCATATGTTATATAATTGTAATTTATAAATGTACACAAATAATAAATATTACTTTTTTAGCCGTTTACATATAACCATCTAATGAAAATATAATTTGTAAAAAGTAATTAAAAAATTATTTGATTTAATTAATAAATGGGATGGGAATCATGCAATAATTTGTAGGTATTTTTTGGTTAATATTTAAAATTGTTAATGCTTGATAAAACATTTTTATTTCCTTATTATATTAAGGAATAGTGAAGGTTTAATAAAAAAAACAATTCAGTCACTGATATCAATCTACTTGGGGCAAATGAAATATACCAAAACTTGTCATTCTCTCAAAAAAGAATATAGATGAATAAATTTAGTACCAGTAGATTGATCTACTAATGCAGATTCCCAATATATATACTTTTATGGGGTTATGTTGAAACCTAAGGGAGTTATGAGACTCGAAAAAAGGGGGGTTTGACAAAAGCCCCAAAATTTCACTACCACTAACTAACTCCAAAACTATTGGTCATAGGAAGCTGATTTTTGGCCAACTTATTTTATGGTTGCAAATAGATCCTCTACACCAATTTTCATTAACATCAAAAAGGGTGTTTTTTTTTTTTTTTTGTCATGATCTCAGAGAATGCCCCATATATTTATATATATTATATATATATATATATATATATATATTATATATTATATATATATATATATATATATATATATAATATATATATATATATTATATATATTTATGTGTATGGGACTTTTCCCTTCTGATATATTAAGTATAGCTTGGAGTTACGTCCAAATATGTACAACTTGGAAACATCATTCAGTAATAGGAATTGTGGGTCTGTGTGTGTTGTTCATTACTATGAATGTATTATGGAAGTTCTAGGAAATGAATCAAATACTAAATCTTGTTATCTTTCAGAATATTGAGATTATATTTAATGATTAATTATTATAAAAGTTGCTCATAGGAGATTAGCAGGTTGATTGGAGTACATTGTGATACATTGTGATGAAACCCTTTGGATTGACTATACAGGTGGGTGTAAACCACCAGATTATTGATTAACTTAAGATTGAAATATATGGTATCATTGACTTCATTAGTAATCATACATTTAGGTTAATTGGAATGAATGGAGTTTAGATAAATATAAAGTAAAGTGTTTGCTTTGCAGATACGAATGTGTCATTAATAACACGAATTGGAGGAAAGAATATCAGAGAAGAGCCCCTCATAGGAAACTGTCAAGTATAGGGTCAGTTAATTCATTATTTATATTCTAAATCTTAATATTCATTAGTCTTGGAATGAAAACTAAATAAGTGTTTTCTTTCCAGGTTTTCTATCTTTGGGTACAGTTCTAGTTGCAGAATTCTAGACATCATTCAAATTCCTGAGTCAACTCTAGTTCAGTTCTGTTTCCAGTTCAAGTTCTAGTCTAGTTCTTATTTTGACTCATTCCTAAGAGTCAAGACCATCCGCTGACGAAGAATGATCTTTTAAGGGATCTTCTACTATCGTATATTTGTTGAGTGTCTTCAGTCCAGGGATGGCAATTTTGGTGATTTTTTTGATTTTTTTAAAAAAAATCAATGTGATTTTTTGATTTTTTTTACTTTTTTCTATTTTTTCAGATTCGTAACGTCACGTGATATATAATTTGTAACTTGCAAATTATGTTTCACGTGATGTTACGAATCCAAAAAATCAAAAATATCAAAAAAATCACAAATTGATTTTTTTTAAAAAAATCAAAAAAATCACCAAAATTGCCATCCCTGGTCTTCACTACACCAGTCCAGTCCAACCTCTATCTTAACTTCACTAGCATTTATGGGATGTGGAACTTCATCTAGTATCACATCAACTAAACTTAATTATTAATAACATCACTAGAAAGTAGAAGAACAAGAAAGGCCTATTATATTTATTCTTAAGTATTTTATTTATTGCATAATTTGTTCGTTGTAAGTGAATCCTGAGTTTGATCAGGATTCCCATTTATATCCTTTTTCGACATTTATTTTTAGTTATTGTAGGTTTATTATTCCTGTTAGTTTTGGAAGACTTTGGACTTTTGGGAAACCAGTGCTCTTAGTCATTTGACCACTTTGGGGTCTTGTAATATATTCTTGGTTATTGATCACAGGAGCTATCTTGGAGATCCTGTGTTCATATACTTATTTACTTTCGCATTTGTTCACAAACGTTGAATAATTAAAACAGTTATTAAATTCGTTCTTTACTATCCTGGTATTTTACTAATTCGTAATATTTTCCTCCAGCAATTTTCCTTAGCCTGCTTTGTTGTTGAAGTGTTTTTCACAATCAACTGGGCGCATGGTCTTCAGGAATTCGGGGTCCTTTATAGAACCTACGGTTGGAGAAATCCTAAATGCTCTTTGAGGATACACGCCTTTCATGAAGTCGGAGTCCATTGGTGATCTTTAGTGGTCCAGACTCCTTTGTAAAATTATAAGGTGTGTTATATTTTCGTTTATACTTTTTCTTGTTGTTAAATTTTCTAACTTTCCCAGCAATTCTAACTTAGATATCTATATGGTGGGTAAAGGCGTAATTCTGTTCTTTGCTCACCGTAACACGTCTCTAAGGAAACCCTGATTTCCCAGGGTATACACTTCAGAACCCAGAAACCGCCGGATATTTTCCTTTTGATCGTCACCCATGTCTGAAACAGCGTACATGACCGGGTATGAGGAGGCCTTGTTATGCCATTGGATCTCGGCTTTCCTCAACATTCTGATCTGCAGATGCACCCATCTGGCCTGCAGATGCAAAATCCTTTCTGTGAACTCTGGTGCTTGATGATAGTATTCTTGGATTCCGGGGGGATAATCAGCCACACGTCTTCTTTTGTACTCTACGATATCTATAAAAGGGGGAATGGCCAATGTTACCCTCAAATTTGGACTAAGCTCTGCACATCTCTCAGAAAATTGTGAAAATCTTTGAGCAAAATCGGTAATTGAAAACTGGAGGTTACAAGTATTCACCATATAATATCCGGTCACCCCTGGTGGATTGGGTAACCGAACTCTAGGATATGCTTCAGGAATGATTATGAATACCAACATATGGGTATACCGCGGCTCCCATATGTTTTGGATGATCCTATTCAAATGCTTAAGTGTTTGCCCCGGGTAAGACTTGAATCTTACCACTGCCCCGGGCAACAAGTCAGGGGTAAACGCCCTTTCCATATCTGCCACCCACGAGTGGCCGACCAACAGGATCTGAAAAAGAACAAAAAAAACAATATCTTATACTGGATTTAAAAATTTACTTTATTTTATTTTTTTTTTTTTTATTTATACTTATTAAAACGTTTTGATTTTTTTTTTTTATCTATATATTTTTACTTAATTGGGATATTTTATTTATTATAATTTACCTAGATTTTATGGAATTTCTACTAACTTTTCTTTTCCAGCTTTCTTCCTTCTGTCATATCAGTATTATTTATTATTTTCTTTTCAAAATTTTTTTTTTTTTTTTCCCCTTAATTTATTTACGCTTTTCTCGACTACTAACTTTTCTTTTTTCGCCTTTCTTACCTTTGTCACATCATTTGTCAACCATTTATTTCCGCCGACGTTCTATCAAGAAAGGGAACACAATTGGCAACCCCTGACAAGTTCCTCGCAATCGCGTATATGGTCGATTTTCTTTTATGGGATCTCTCACCGGATTCTCTTCAACTTCAAACCCCTCAAAAGATAACTCACTTCTAGGAATTTGTTCTTCTGCTTCTGCAATCGGCAAGCCGACCACAGGCGTTGAATAGACTTGCACACGGTTTTCAAACGTTTTATCTGTGGGAAGAGAATCCCTTAAACCCATAGGGGGAGCTTGTGTTGACTCCCAGCGCCAGTACGCTTCCTCTATCAAGTCCGAGGAGTCCCCACAACAAATATTCATTAAGCTCTTCCTCCTCTTTCTTTTCCTTTGTACTCTCCAATTCTTCATAAATCTCCTCCACGTCCAGATAAAGTGATTTTTCCAATGATTTGTCCCCACACACTCATACTCAAATTTATCTTTTCCTGTTCTTTTACTAGTCCTTCAAATTTCTCTTTAATCCTTTTCAATATTTCCTCATCTATGGTAAAACCCTCAAACAAAGAGTCATCATCGTCATCATCATCTTCCTTATCATCATCCACTACAATTTCCGGCAAGGGCACTTCCACCTCCCCACTGGTCACAACCTCATCTATTCTTTCCTCTTGTTCCTCATACATTGCATACCTCTGAAAAACAGGATCGTTCAACAAATAATCAGGAGGCATTTTCCATAACCTCAACTGTTTATGATGTGCTTTATACTGTTTTCCGTTCCCTGTGGATTCTATTACATAAGTAACCCGGTTGTCATTTACCTGTATTATCTCATAAGGTCCTCTATATCTAGGATGGAATTTATTGTGTTAAATTGCCAGGTAAATGAGCTTTCAATCCCCCCATTTGGTGCATTTCGTAAGGGACGAACCTATTATGACTATCCTTCCAACACTCCTCCTCAGTGGGCAAAGGCAATCCAGTGTGCAATTCATGCGCTCTTTTTAATATATTTTCACAGGGCGTGATATGTGTTTCTGAATGAGTGGTATGATTGTACACCAGCAATACTTGCGACAATTCCTCATCCCATTTATTTGGCTTTTTGATAGACATCCTCAAATACTGACTGAGGATGCGGTTTACTCGCTCCACAGCTCCATTAGACGATGGTGTATATGGCGTGGTTAACATGTGTTTAATTTGTTGTATCTTAGGAAAAATCCTCAAATTCTGGCCCTATGAACTCTCTGCCATTATCTGTCAACAGGCGTTCAGGTAGCTTTGGGAGGAATGGCAATATCCGATGTTGTACTGCTTTCGTCACATTTATACACTGCTTATTTCTTATGGGAATAGCAGCTACCCATTTCGTAAAATGATCTACCATCACTAGGGCGTAATTATTTCCTTGAGTGGAACATGGAAACTGGATTAAATCCATCGCTACCAATTCAAATGGCCTGGTACTTACTATTTTTAGTGTAGGTGGAACATACAGTATGTTTGAGATCTTAAACGCCTGACATTTATAACACGTTGTTGTGTTATCGGAACATATGACGGTAATTTTGGGATGCCATATACAGCTTATGAGCAATGAGTGTAATTAAGTTTTCCCAATGTGAGCAAACATCCAGTGTGTTTTAATAGCCACTTGTGTCAAGTACTGTTGCGGAACTATAAGAGCAAATTCTCCAGTAGCAAATTCTCTATATAATCAATTATTTCTTAAATAAATATATTGGCTCACTCGTGCGAAAGGTTTTAAAGACCCATTAAATGGCAAATTCCTAACTATGGCTCTTTTCAGCCGCCTCAACGTTGGATCTGAATTTTGCAGCATTAGAATGTTGTCATTATCAATCTCTAAAGGATCCACTATATCCTCTGAGTCCATTACGATATGGTGTATCCGGGGATCCCGGATTTCTTTTTCCACCTCCCCACCAGTATTTTGGAGATTTTTGAATTTTTCTTTGACGACCACTGTTTAAACACTAGGGGAAGCACTTGCCTCCTCCATGGACTCATCTAATAACATCCACTCCTGGAAACCCATTGACGACATTACATTAACGCTCGCTGTTTCTTTTTCAATGCCCGCCAGAAACCTTATTGGTATGAGGGGTACTAAGAGATTATAATTAACTCCACCACAACACAGCAGATGACAAATATCTTTCTCTGATTCTATCCTGAACTTCAATGGTTGAGTATCTCCATAATACACAAATACTTGTAGATGGTGTAACTTTGTAAACGCCTGTATTGCTTGAGTGAGAGGAAACTGTCCAGCCTGTTTTATTAATTGTAGCCTCTTTGTAATTTGTCTGTTATCCTTTCCGGTAGGTAAACCATATGTTGATTGATTGTCGATCATCTCCTGTCTTAACTTTAAATGATGATCCAAGGACCCATACAACCATATCGACAAGGCCTGGAAAAGCGAATCACCCCCACCAGGAATCTTTACTCCAGAAAATCCTCCAGGGATGGTAATGGCAGGAATTTCTTTGGACTCCACCAAGGCTCCCCCCATTGGTGATCGGGACAACGCGTCAGCTACTTTATTCTCCTTCCCTGGGATGTATCTCAACTCATAATCGGTCATTTATTTCTTCCAAAGTGCGGGCTACCCGAGCATTCACCAATGGCATACTATGTAGAAATAGCAATGGTTGATGGTCAGTAAAAATAACCACCTTGATTCCATAAAGAAAAGGTTTCAAAGCTCTCACAGCCCATCGTATGGCGGCTACCTCTTTCTCAGTTGTGCTATAGCGCTGTTCTGCTTTATTAAAGGTTGTGGAGATATAAGCTATAGGACGTTCCTCACCAGATTAGATCTGTGCAAGACACGCTCCTGCCCCGATATCAGAGGCATCCACATATAACAATAAAGGCTTCGCTTGTTCTGAACGATCGGGATACGATAGGACCTGTGGTGATGTTAATTCTTGTTTTAGAGCTTCGAAAGCCTTCTGACATGATCATGCCCAGAAACTGTCTCAACTTATGGACGGTAGTTGGAACTGGGAACTGCATGATACCCTGCAAATTCGAATCCAGGGGAACCATGCCTTTTTCGGAAACCTTATGTCCTAACTACTGTACTTCTTTCCTAAGGAGAAACGTCTTCGCCGGTTTGATTTTAAATCCAGTTTCTTTAAATGCTGACAAAACTTTTTCCAGGACTTCCAGATGTTTTTCAAATGTTTCACTGAGGATAAGGACATCATCCAGATATACCATGCATTCATTCCATGGAATATGAGCCAGAGCAAATATCATCCCATGTTGGAAAGTGGCCGGTCCATTCTTTATGCCAAACGGCATCCTCAAAAACTTCCAGTGAGACAATGGAGTGGTAAAAGCTGTCTTTTCAATACTGGTCTCCTCCATTTCCACTTGGTAGTATCCCTTGATTAAATCTATGGTGGTAAAGTATTTCATGCCCTGTAAACTAAACAACATGTCGATCAGATTCGGGATTGGAAAGCTATCTCCTTTGGTGATTTTATTAAGTTCTCTGTAATCTATACACAATCTGATCGATTCATCTTTCTTCCTTATCGGTACCACTGGGGCTGAATATGGGGACTTGCTCCTCTGGATGATTCCCTCCTCTTCCAATTTCTTACAATTTGCTTCTATCTCTCGGAGAATGGGACCTTGTAATCGTCTGACTGGCACTTGCACAGGATCCTCAGTGAGTGTTTCTATTCTATGCTTGATAACATCGGTGCAGCCCACATCAGAGTCACCCAAACTCGAGACAGAAGGATATTTTTCTAATAGCTGAATTAATTTTTCTCTTTGATCTATTGTCAAATCGGCTTCTTCCAGTCGAAACGCTTCACACAAATTTTCAGGTGTCCACTCAGTGTATTCATTTGGACCTTGGTCATTTAACTCTACTACGTTTATATTTGGTTCCTGGCTTAATCCTATTCCTAATCCTAACTGTATTCCTACTCCTAACTGTCCTAGAATAGTGCCTTTCTTCAACCTCCTTGGGAACTCTCCCTCATTCCTAACTATAGACATGGCTCTATCGCCCGGAAAACTAACTAAAGAAGGTTCAAACTTTGTCTTTGGCAATCCCGGGCTGGCCTCCACCACAACAGGTTGCTTTAGGGGAACTCTTCCACTCCTCTCTACTTCCACCATCATGCATCGTCGAGGTTCTATATTCACGGCTTCCACTAGGGCACAAGTCTTTTCCTTGGGGTTGCCCTTCCTTACGTCCACTGCTACGGTCTGTTTGAAATCCCCGCGTCTAATCACTAACTCTTTACGGTACAGATCCGGCAACAGATGTTCTTTATTTAATATATCAAACAGTGTAGACAACCTCAAAGTTATTATTACTTCCCCAAGAACAGGAAACCTAACGTTCCCCAATGCTGTAACTCCCCGATAAGCGGTAGGCAAAATGGGACTTTTTGTCTTATTTAATAGGTGGAAACAACCAGCTGAAATAAGACTGACTTCCGTGCCGGTGTCAACAAATGCTGTTATTGGCACCATGGGTGGTTGATCCACTATGGTAACTTGCAAAATTAGTGTTTTCTCGGGAGCCTTTATTATATGATAAGTTATCATCACCCCAGGACACAATTCTTCGGTTTCATTTCCTGGTTCACTCTCTTCTTCTGTTTGCTGTTCCTGATTGATAATCATTGTAACCATTGGGGCGGTCTTTTCAACCTTCTTTTCCTTTTCCTCGTCTTGTGGATTCTGTGGCTCGTCTTTAGTAGTCATTTTTAACAATTGTAATGGTGCTGTCTGATGGATATTTTCTGGGAGACTTTCCTGAGACCATCCAGGATCATCTTCAGTTGAGGTCATTATTTTACTTATAGCTTGTTTTATTTCGTTGACTGTTGTTGGCTCTGACATGAGGTCTTCCATGCCAGAGACTCCCCATTTCTCGGTCTCTGAGTGCAATCTTTGCCCAGATGTTCTCCCTGACAGAACGGACAAATTATCCGAGGTGCAGCAGTTTGACTCCTGACCATGGCAACTCCTACCTGAATGCCCTAGCTTTCTTTAACCTCAAAGCACGGTTCTACTCGTTTCAAAAATAGCAAATCTTCAATAGATGAACCTCGTTGCCACAAACGGTACATAAGGGTGGAGTGGGTCCAGCACTCACTATAGTATTAGACAAACCCTTTTCATTGCTAATGAACTAAGGTGGTAACCGGCGGGGTAACCAGTTTGCGGTACAGCCTCTGTTGAAAACGTTGTTGATAATTAGCCCCCCCCTCTGTGCATTCCTAAACTCCCGTGTTGGGGTCCCTCGCTGTCTGTCAAAACTTGGCGGATGTTACTGGAGCCTGTTCTCTATTACTCGTTGTTGCACTGATTATTTAATACTTGTGAGAACAAGCTACTTGTCCTGTGAGTGCTACATCTGATCTCTGTCTGACAGCCAACATAAAACCTTATTATTATTCTGCTGACATTTGGGATGCCATCTGCAGTGGGCAAGCAATGTGGAACATTTGCTATGAGTGCCGTTAGATCTCTAACCTCACTTGTCTGGATTTTCCTTCCTCGTTTTCCCCTGAATATACCTTGTCCACCATGGACCACAGCTGTATCCCATGGAGAATCAAGGAACCTCTCAAAATTCTCTTCCCAAACCCCATCAAAGATGTTCGCTCCACCCTTAGTTAAGCTGCTTCCAGGCAAACTTAGCTCAGCAAAGAATCTAGTCCCGCACAATAGGCCATCTTCGTCTGACATCATTATTGGGAAAAAGCCCTGCTGCGCCAGACAGCAATCGAATGCAAAAAGAATTGTCTTAGTCCCCGTCCGCATTGTGGCTTTTTGTGAAGCTTTGCAGTTCCGTATTGCTTCTTATTAGTTGCTTCCCTTACACCATTGTAAAGCCGAGACTTATCGGAAAGATGTCTGAAGACTATGATGCTGATCAATATGGGCCATAAGAGTTATTAGTTGTTCACCTTCTCTTAGTCAATAGCATGAAAAAAGGAAAAATAATTATGAAAGACCTTGAATCAAAAGTTTATTCCACGCATGAAGTGTCATACCAAGAAAGATAGATGAAAGAAAGAAAAAAAGAAACAGATCAAGCAATTTCAAGTGCCTTATGAAAGAATTATGACAATAAGTTTTTTTGATGTATTGTTACTCTACTCTAAATTTTAAGTTCTTCGTCAGTAGAGCATGTTGGAGAATAGAAAGTTATTGATCGATATAATGTTTAGTAAATTGAGAAGGACTCTGATAGTCCTGAAGCGTGCTTTGAGAAATAGATAACATATGAAATTCCCATTTTGTTTTGCTTGAAGGCTCTCATTCTTAAGCCTGTAGTTCGGTTTGTCCTACATAGCCGACATTACAGTTGGCAAAACATAATGTTTAATTTATATTTAACTTTTATTTGTTATTCCATCTTTTGACAATTGAAAATGTATTAAAATTTAAAATACGAACTTAGTCTTCTAAAATAAGTGTCTTTTTCGCATTTTTTTTTACATAATATATATAATATATATATATATATATATATATATATATATATATATAAAAATATATATATATTCAAATATAATATATATAATAAATATATCTATATTCTATAATATATCTATATATTATATATACCGCATGAAGTAATGTTAAGATTTAAATTTTTTTATAATCAAATAGATGTAAATATTGAAAATCTTCATCTAGTTATATAAAATTATTTTTTAACTTTAGAAATTGCATTCCTTTAAAAATGTCTAATTCAAAGGATGAGGAAAGATCCGGTCTCTCAGAGCTTACACACCATTTGTTGAAAAGCCGATTCATAAAATGGAGTCACACAAACGGGTTGATAAAGAAGTGGTTCTCAAGCTTAAAGAACTTCATAAATATTTTATAAGTCCACATTTAAAAATTAAATATGGATAATGCGTTGAGAACTTCTGCAAATCTCTAAAAAAACTTTTAGAATTACTTGCTACTCAAGGAGGTTGGACTAATAAGTATCAATCAGAACATGGTCAAATCACATATGAGAGAACGGATTCATACGACTCTTTTTGTTGAACATATCAATCCAGGGTCAGTGAAGATGAAATTATAATATTGGGTGAAGTGAAGAAATCACATGAAAACCAGAAGTAGCTTATTAAAAGAAATGCTGGTTGATTTTAGAAACTCTAGGAATACTGAAAATGCTAAAAAATTCTCTGCAGGTGTACTTGAAATGAGAGAGAGAGAGAGAGAGAGAGAGAGAGAGAGAGAGAGAGAGAGAGAGAGAGAGAGAGAGAGAGAGAGAGAGAGAGAGAGAGAGAGAGAGATTAGTATTTCTGAAATTACTGAACCTCACTTAGGTTGCTTGTAGCAACCCCATATTAAAAAAAACTGAAAACTATTAAGTTTGTTAATGATATATCAGCATTACGTAAGACCACATGGATCGTGTGATTTTCCTATGCCTTTAGAGTTTAGATGTGCGAAAATATTTCTCAACAACTACATCTACTTCAGGAGAGTTCTCTTTAAGTGAAAACCTTTCACAAATAGATACCTCCACATATGAAAATAAAACAAATCCTCCAAGACCTATAAATACCAGTGCGGCATGTGAATTATGTAATTTTGACACACTTATATTGGGGTGAGTAAAAATACATCAAAAGTTTCTACTGATGATTCTACTTCCCATTCCCATATTGGTGATGTAAATGAAATGGGAATCACTGCCGTTATATTTAATAATAATAGGAAAACCCATAAATCTGATTCCTCATTTTTATCACAATTTCCAACCGCATTGTTAGTAAATCCAGGGCATGATTTTGGATTTCGGACAAGCTTAGATTCTACTTTACTCAATACATCGTCATAAACTTCTATAAATGTACCTTCGGATGCCATATTAATGCTCGTCAGTTACCTACAAAAATTGTAGCGCATCCATGGTTCATATTGTGGCTTATTTTCCTACTTTTCCTACTACAGTAAGAAATGTGCTACTTTTGAAGAAAATGTCCTACTTTTTTTACTTTTTTCACCCAATGTTAGTTGAAGGGAAAAAATTCAAATCAGGGTTGATCAGTATTGGAGTAAGATTTTCTCTCAAAAAAACTTTTTTAATTAATGTAAGTATCCTCAGCTGATGAGTCTGGTTAAAGCTCTCCTCATCATTCCGCACGGAAATGCTGATGTTGAACGTGGCTTTTCACTGACATCCAATTACCTTAGACTCCAGAACCAACCTTCTTTCTCAGGCATCAGCTAGTGCATTACAGTCTATCAAAGATGGCTTAATTTGGTTATGAAGTCCATAAGGGGCCCATATCAAAGGACTTCATTAAGAAGGGAAGCAATGCTCATAAATCTTATTTAGAAAGATTGTAGGAAGTGAAACTGATAGATTTTTCAAATTCATTTTTTTTCATTCTTTATAGTTTGTTAATGTGAACGTTATTTTTAAAGAAAATAAAGGAAAAAAAACCATACCTTATCCAGGGTTCCAGTTGATTTTGTTAGCTTACCTACAATTAGTTTTCTTCAATTAATGTAGCATTGAGAGAAAGATTAACTTTTAAAGTTTGCAAATACATGTAAAGTTTTAATTATTTTTGTGATGAACATAATTTGATAAATAATATATAAAAAACTCCTATAAGCTTAATTTTTGGTAATATAATTTTCATTTCTGTTAGTATTAAATTGGAAACAAAAATAAGTTTGATATTTGAACTGGAGGCTAAAAAAGTTTCAACTGGAACCTCATCCGGATCCGGCACATTTTGTTGCGGATGCAAAAAAAAAAAATCATCCAGTACATCGAAATAAACCTGAAAGTTGGATTTTTAACAAACATATAGGAAAAATATTAGTATAAAACAAAAATAAAAGAACAATAATTGATCACTAAATTTTATCCTACTTTTGACCTACTTTTAAAAAAAATTTCCTACTTTTTCCTACATTTTCATTTAAAGTCCTATTTTCTGACCCCTAAAAGTGAGTATGACCCCTGCACTCTCAAAATTCTTCGTTATTTATAATTCCATCATAAAAAATTTTAATAATATAATTATACTTGTTACAATATTTACTTCAATGTTATAAAAAAATTTTTTTTTTTTTTTTTTATACCAAGTGTTTCCTTAAAAAATTATGTATATTCTCAGTTTAAAACTTTTTTTTCCGTGTCATGGTTTTCATATATATATATATATATATATATTATATATATTATATATATATATATATATATATATATATATATAATATATAATATATATATATATATATATATTATATGGTGGTTCATGACGTGGTTGCATGAAAAAATTACTAACTTTTTTACTATTGATCCTATCAGTGCGAAAGTTTCAGAGCATGTATAATCCTATCTGCATATTTTTTTCTTTCTAATTTCAATTTTTATCCTATCTAAATTTTCCTATCTACATTTTTTTTTTCTTTTCTTTTTTTACATTTTCCTTTCCCGAACTACCACTTTTCTAATTTCGTTTTACTGGTCTTCGTCATGTCTATCATTTATAATAATTCGCTTCCGCTTACGTTCAATCAAGAAAGGGAACACTGTTGACAATTCCTGCCAATGCCCTCGTGATCTCATATACGGTCTATTCTCATCCCTTATAATTTCCGGCAAGGGCACTTCCACCTCCCCACCGGTCACAACCTCGTTTATTTTCTCCTCTCGTTCCTCATTCATAGCATACCTCTGAAAAACAGGATCGTTCAACAAATAATCAGAAGGCAGTTTCCATACCCTTAACTGTTTATGATGTGCTTTATATTGTTTACCGTCCCCTGTGGATCTTATCACATATGTAACTCGGTTGTCATTTACCTGTATTATCTCATAAGGTCCTCTATATCTAGGATGAAATTTATTTTGTGTTAGATTACCAGGTAAATGAGCTTCCAATCCCACCATTTGATGTATTTCATAAGGAACGAACCGGTCATGACTATCCTTCCAACATTCCTCCTCAGTGGGCAAAGGCAATTCAGTGTGCAATTCATGCGCTCTCTTCAATATGTTTTCACAGGGAGTGAGATGTGTCTTTGAATGAGTGGTATGATTATAAACCAGTAATACTTGCGACAATTCCTCATCCCATTTATTTGGCTTTTTGATAGACATCCTCAAATACTGACTGAGGGTGCGGTTTACTCGCTCTACAGCTCCGTTAGACGATGGTGTATATGGCGTGTTTAACACGTGTTTAATTTGTTGTATCTTCAATAGTTCTTCAAAGTTGATTTTGACACACTTATATTGGGGTGAGTAAAAATACATCAAAAGTTTCTACTGATGATTCTACTTCCCATTCCCATATTGGTGATGTAAATGAAATGGGAATCACTGCCGTTATATTTAATAATAATAGGAAAACCCATAAATCTGACTCCTCATTTTTATCACAATTTCCAACCGCATTGTTAGTAAATCCAGGGCATGATTTTGGATTTCGGACAAGCTTAGATTCTACTTTACTCAATACATCGTCATCAACTTCTATAAATGTACCTTCGGATGCCATATTAATGCTCGTCAGGTACCTACAAAAATTGTAGCGCATCCATGGTTCATATTGTGTCTTATTTTCCTACTTTTCCTACTACAGTAAGAAATGTGCTACTTTTGAAGAAAATGTCCTTACTTTTTTTTACTTTTTCACCCAATGTTTGTTGAAGAAGGAAAAAAATTCAAATCAGGGTTGATCAGTATTGGAGTAGATTTTCTCTCAAAAAAACTTGTTTTAAATTAATGTAAGTATCCTAGCTGAGGAGTCTGCAGGTTAAAGCTCTCATCATCATTTCGCACGGATATGCTGATGTTGAACGTGCTTTTCACAGACATCTAATTACCTTACAGACTCCAGAACCAACTTTCTTTCTCAGGCATCAGCTAGTGCATTACAGTCTATCAAAGATGGCTAAAAGCAATTTGGTTGAAGTCCATAAAGGGGCCCATATCAAAGGACTTTCATTAAGAAGGGAAGCAATGCTGCATAAATCTTATTTAGAAAGGTTGGAGGAAGTCCAATGTGGATTTTTCAAATTCATTTGTTTTTCGATTCTTTATAGTTTGTTAATGTGAACGTTTTGTTAAAGAAAATAAAGAAAAAAAACCATACCTTATCCAGGGTTCCAGTTGATTCCAGTTGATTTTGCTAGCCTACCTACAATTAGTTTTCTTCAATTAATGTAGCATTGAGAGAAAGATTAACTTTTTTAAGATTGCTTTTATTTGTTAAAGTTTTAATTATTTTTTTGATGAACATAATTGATAAAGTAATATAAAACAACTCCTCCAAGCTTAATTTTTGGTAAATAATTTTCATTTTCTGTTGGTATTAAATTGAAACAAAAATAAGTTTGATATTTTGAACTGGAGTCTAAAAAAGTTTCAACTGAACCTCATCCCGAACCGGCACATTTGTTGCGGATGCCATAAAAAAAAAATCATCCAGTACATCGAAATAAACCTGAAAGTTATATTTTAACAAATATATAGGAAAAATATTAGTATAAACAGAAAATAAAAAGAACAATAACTTGATCACTAAATTTTATCCTATTTTGACTAATTGAAAAAAATTTCCTACTTTTTCTACATTTTTTCCATTAAAAGTCCTATTTTCTAACCCCTAAAAGTGAGTATGACCCCTATTTCTAAAATTCTTCTTCATTTATAATTCCATCATCCAAAGCCAATTGGCTACTTAAGAATTACTTTAAGTCACTGTGCTAGAACAGTTTAGGTAGAAACTACTGAGTTCTTTACGTTAGACAGATTGAAAGTGCAAAAAGAGTCTTTAATAAAGTTTTGAACTACAGTGTTGAGAAAATATTAATATAATTTAAAAGCCTAACTGAAGGACTTTTTATATATTCAGTTATAATTAGCGTGTAAATTGACGTATTTAAACCAAAACACTAGGGGTGAAGCAAATCACCGAGTGTTTAAAGAATATATATAAATATTATATATATATATGATATAATATATATAATATATATATATATATATATATATATATATAATATTATATATAATATATATATATATTTAGTTTAAAGTCGATCCCGACAGAAGGAAAGGCAGTTGATCCTTTCAAAAGCCTAGCTCACTATTTTTAACTGTTTTATTTCCTGTGGGTTATATATATATATGCGCATGTCAGTGTTGACTATATATATATATATATATATATATATATATATATATATATATATTATATATATATATAATATATATATATATTATATATATATATAGTATATGCAACAATTGCACTTTATTCTAATTTCCACACTTAGCAAGAAGAGGTGCAAACATTCCGTGTTCTTTCGCCCTTTAATTTAAAGTTTTTAAAAACCTACTTGTTAAACCATTTTAAATGATGAGTCAAAGGGATCTTTACTCCATCAGCGGGATGTCGAACATTGGGAGCTCCGCGTGCGCAGATTAACAATAACCGGATGCTCTAACCACTAGGCCATCCACTTCCCCCAAAAAAAAACGTTTCAAGCGTAGTTTTAAAGCTCCGATTTTCTCATCCCATAATTGCTGAGTACGTCAAAGGCCTGGCCCCCATTTTAAATATGCTCGTTCGCATGCTATTAGCCACAGGTAATCTGCCTTCAGGAATCATAGTCGCTCTTCAATATATATGGCGAATATCCGGATTTGCCAAAACAG
>JABUQX010004134.1:25000-40000 GCA_015478945.1 Trachelipus rathkii | reverse complement strand
TATTATTATTATTATTATTATTATTATTATTATTATTATTATTATTATTATTATTATTATTATATATCTATCATGGTTAGGCTTATCGTATCGGCCTAAAATTTGGATGTGAGCTAAGTGGGGACGTAATTTCGTCGTAAACCAGATTACGTCCCCGTACGGAGGGGGGGGGGGCGCCGCCCCTCTAAAAAATCGAAATGTTCGTAGAAGGCTGAAATTTGGACAGTGGATTCGGAGGCGGATTTCTGGAAAGAGTCGGGATCGGAATCAGAGTAGTTGGCATCGGCACTGGTGCTGGCTCCGTTGCGATGCTGAGTTAATAAATATTTGTGTAATGATATAATATTTGTATCTTTATATATGTTATCGAACCCGTAGATCTCGAATATGATGGTTTCAAGATCGTGAGGGGTGTCTGGGAACCCCCCGAGGGGGGTCCCCCTTAGAAATGAGCGAAATGCATAAGAGAAGTGGAGAGAGGAGTCGGATTTGGAATAAGAGAAGGAAAGAGTCGGAGAAGGAGTCTGAGTCAGAGGAGTCGGAGTTGACAACGACACCGGTGCTGGAGCCGGTGCGGTGCCGAGTTAATAGACATTCGTTAATTTTATAACAACAATGTTGGTTTGTCTCCTGGTATATATGTTATCGGTCTGTTAGACTCGAAAGAAGCGGTTGTAAGTTCGTAAATAAACAAATAAATAAGCAAATAAATAAATAAATAAATAAAAAATAATAAATAAATAAATAAAAAAAAATTAAAAAAAAATTAAAAAATAAATAAATTAAATTAAATTAAATTAAAAAAATTAAAAAAAATTAAATTAAAAAAAATTAAATTAAAAAAAATTTACAAATTTTTTTATTCTTTTTATGTTTATAACTTAAAAAATTTACGTTTTACATACCCTAAAGCAGTAAATCAGTAAATCAAACTACCATCCAACCACCCTCCTGTCCATCCATGATCTATTGATCTATTGATCAATTGAATCAAGTCATATGTTTTACTAAAATTGTCATGTTTTACATAACCTAAAGCAGTAAATCAGTAAATCACACCACCATCCAACCACACTCCTGTCCATCCATGATCTATTGATCCATTGATATATTGATCTATTGATTTATTGATTCAAGTCATATTTTTTTTACTAAAATTGTCGTTTTACATACCCTAAAGCAGTAAATCAGTAAATCAAACCATCCATCCCACCCTCCCCATCAGCCCGTGATGTATTGATCTATTGATCTATTGATTCTTCATATTTTGTATAACATAACACAAAAACTTTTATTTATTTTTGTTTTATTTGCTTTAAGCATTTTATTTTTTACCAAAATTTTATGCTTTTCACGTAATAACTTAAAATATTTGAGTTTTACGAACCCTAAAGCAGTAAATCAGTAAATCAAGCCATCTATCCTACCCTCCCCACCCTCCCACAATCTATTGATCTATTGATCTATTGGTTCAAGTCATATTTCGAGTATCATTTTGGATAAACATAACATAAAAACATGTATCTTTATAACAGCTGGCCATTATACGTCGAATCAAACAATATATGCTGACGGTACAAAGTTTTCACATTAATAAAGCTAACCGTACAACAAAAACAAAAAATTAAGAATATAAATCGTACATCAACAAACCTAACACACCTTACAACGAATAAACTGGTAACATTAACAAGTTCCACACTTAAAAATAGATAAAGTGACTAACATAGCATCTAAAAACGTAGGCCAATTGGAAGGTAGCGGAAAATCTCTTAAATTAGAAGAAATGTTTTATGTTATTAACATGGTAATATTTAACAAAAATTTATCATACCCTTGTCTAATTATCAATACTGATCAACAAATATATGCTAACGTAACAAGTTTTCACATTAATAAAGCTTACATAAGATCATCTGAACTAAGAAAATATAATGCCAACAACGACAAACTAACACACCTTAAGACATGAATAATATAGCTAACGTTAACAAGTATCCAACACTTAACAACATCAAAGTAATAACATTAGCATACAAAAAACAATAACACTATTCACACTATCGTCAAGCATATCTCTACATAGCAATGCTTATTTATACATTAACAATGCCGTAATATTTAACAAAAATTTATCATAACATGACTAATTATTCATACTGATCAACGAATATACGCTAAAGTAATAAAATTATCACATCAATAAAGCTAACATAGCATAACCTGAACTAAGAAAATAATGCACAACGACAAATAACACAACTTACGCAGCAACATAAACTGTATAACCTATTAACAAAAGCCTTCCACACTTAACAACCAGTAAAGCAAACTAACATTGCATGGACAAAAAAACATAACTATTCTATACTTTCTTCAAGAATATCTCTAGAACATATTAAACGCTAATTTTAACAATTGACACAGTAATATTTAACAAAAATTATATCACAATAACCTTGTCTAATTATCATTACAGAACCAACGAATATATGCTATATAACGTAACAAATGTTTTTTACTATTAACATAGTAAAAGTTAACAAAAATATCATTAACCTTATAAAAAATATCAACTCAACAAATAATTGCAAACTAACAAAGTTCTTATCCAAACAGTACATACAAAATAAGTTCTATTTGATAAAAATATCATTGGGACTTTTTGACAACCCTCAATAAGTAATACTCTTCATAAATCAAACCACCCGCTCTCTCTCCCCTCCTCTTCTCCCTACCACCCTCCAAGACTTGATATATTGACTATTGATTCAGCTCACATGAAAAACAAATATAATCCAAACACATAATTATAATGTTCGGGGGTTCTATATACTAACATAGAATATAGCAACGTAACTGTATTTCACATTATAAAGCAACATGGCTACTCAAAAAGAATATAAGTACAACTCGTACAACTAACACATCCACGCACGAATAACACTGAAAGAAATAAACTAACTACATTAACAAAGCCTTCCATACTTAAAAACAGCTAAGCAGCATGTCAGTTATGAATTGCGCCAACAAAGGCGTAAAAACGTAACCTATTACACAAAAAAATTTTAGTTCCCATTATTTAAATATTCAATGTTAATTTTACATTAACATGGCGATATTTAACAAAAATTATCATCTAATTATCATACTGCAACGAAAATAATGCTAACGTAACAGTTTCTTACATTAAACATTTCTAAACAAATTTAATAAAAATTCATCATAACCATAGCCCATAAATATCAATAATCTCCACGATAATTGGCAAAGTAGCATAAAGCAAACCATATTCACTCACACATCTTGATCGTCATATCCAAACTAACAATAAAAAATAAAGTTTATATCCAAAATAACATAAAAACAAGTCTTTGAATAAATATCATAGGCTAAAGATAATCTCTAAAAGTTTTACAGTTAAATTTTTAAAGCCTTTCGGCTGATAAATAATTCAAATATATTATAATCTTTTAACTTCTCACTGCTATCTCAATAGACATTAACTGGAATGACAATACGATTCATGAATAATTACAACCACACCCGCCTCCAATTACTATATCATTCCCCTCCCCATACCATAGTCCCCGCTCCTACTCTTTCTCATATTATATATATAATCCGCAGATAAGTATCTAATCGAGTCAGACGTGCGTGGAGTGTGTGGACCTGAATCATCAATTAATTTATCGTAAAGTATATTTCATTTTGGCTTATAATAATACTATATATATATTATATATTTTATATATATTTATATTATTACATAAAATATAATTATAAGCTTCTAATTATTATATTTCATATCTAACTGAATACACTCCGATTATTATAATCGTAAAAATATTATCCATATTGACTATGTTCGAGACCCATATAAAGACCCGGCACGCATTACTCGTGATACTCTCACTATATAAATAGGACACCCGAGCGCTGTATGCATTAATTATATTATATATATCGCTATAAAGGATTATAATGATTTAATACTGAATTTATCTTGTTTAAAGTCTTTTTTTAATTTTAAGTCACATCATATAAAAGACTTAACATTAATACAATTATTAACTCATAGAATCTAAGATATATTATAATAAATTTACAGATAGAGATATAATAATAATATATATAATATATAATTACTAACATAGAAAGTATCCCACTCGCTCTGATTATATAAATATAATATATTAACTTTATAGATAACAACTAAATGGAAAATTCATCTTTGTAGATAAGGTGTTATGGAGAAACGAGAAAAGAAAATAAGTTAACGATCTTTCATTGTCTTCTCCTTATCCAATATATACGTTTTTACTCTTTGTAAAAATAAAAAAACCTGTTTTCAATATTCCAATAGTCTTTTGGGTTTGTCATTGAATTTTTCTCTCTCCTTCGCTACAATAGCGATCATTCTCCTATTGCGCTTCATTGGATAAAGAGAATAAAAATATATTTATGTAATAGGATGTTTGAGCTTTCGTAGCACAAACTAGAATAACTCGATTATATTAAAATTATTATTATACATTAATACAGTATATTATATAATATAACCATATATATATAGTATATTATATATATATATAATATATACATATTATGCATTTTTATAACTATATTAATATATTATAAACTTATATATACGTAACAAAGATTTTCACCTTCAATAAAGCTAACATATCATACCTGAACTTAAGTATATATATATATATATTAAATATATATATATATATATAATGCCCTATTTTTTATCTATTACCTAACACATACTATCATATAATATATATATATATATATATATATATATATATATATATATATATATATATATATATATATATATATATATATATATATATATATATATATATATATATATATATATATTGTTAACGTCTTAGTTCTTTCTTCATTGATATTTGGCTTGTTTCATCTGAGTAGCCTTTAGCGTAGGTCCAGGATATCTGTCTTGGAGCAAGGCTTAATTTCCTGAACAACAAAACTAAATGAGAAAGAAAGGATTCAAGTAACACACGACTATATGACGACAATGTCACTATATTTGAATTCTATAATAAAATAAACACAATTATATCTATGTCAATCCTATTGTACCTAATACCAATAAATTTTTTTAATCCTATTAATCCTATTACCAAATATATACATTAACCTGTCCCAATAATAATATATAGAATATAATATATAAATATTCTTTATTTATGATACAATATTAAATTTCCCGGAAAATATTCACCATACAATTTAATGTCAGAATTTTTTTTGCAATTTACGGAAACGCATTACCGCTCTACTCTAATACATCTCTATACCAATTTTGGTCCGTAAATTAGTTTCCTTGATAGCCGTAAGAGCCATATTCCTTTGAACCACAATGGACAATACATACAGTAAAGTATATACTCCCTTTACATGAGCACCTATCAGCGCTCTCCGCTTATTAGTACCAACACATGTGATCGACTCAGCCCCAACAGCACGATACTCCAAACTTGATATCATGTCCAGATTAGTGTGTGTGACGACAAACGCGCATGTCGATACACAGCCGTCACCACGCGATGTACCTACTCCATCACCCTGTCATTGATTTAGCCTAATCTAGAGCTACTTAAGCTTCCAGACTGTCTCTTGCGTATTTTGTGTGAGCTCCCGCATCAGCACTTAAAGCACCAGCTCCGTGACATCCCAGCTTCTGAGCGTAGAGACAGACTCCGTAATCAGCACCCTGATAACATATCATAAAAATAGATTTGAGATGTATATCAGTCTATCATTCCCCTAAATTGCATTAAACAATCAAAGATATACTATGATTAACTACCGATACTAGATTAAATACAAATAATAATTATATTAACTCACCAAATAATAGTTGTAGATAATATTTCAACATTAATCAAATAATACTGAATAATGATATATAATAATCAGTAATAATGAATATCAATTTATAATAATAATCAATTATAAGGATAATTCTATGTAAAATTAAACCCTAAACGACAGACCATATAATATACTTCACACATATTTGCCTCGGCCGGCCTCACATCTGTGTAGTCTCTAACACACCATACCGGTTAAACAAATATAATAAAATCAATATATACTAATCATAATATAACATAAATATAATAATAATAAATGTACTAATAGCATCAATAATAATATAATAATTATATAATAATAATAATAAATAACAATAATAATAATAAAAATAATCAATATATATTAAACTCCTATAGCAATAATTTTTATTCATTCTCTCTGAGTATTGTCGTGTATATGCCTCAGCTCAGAGAAATGAATGTCTGTGTCGTGCTGTCTTGTTAGTTTAATAAATTCCTGTTTGTGTCAGTATCATACATCTAATTACTACCCACGCCTATGTGCTTCTGCACCAACCCACACACGGCAAACATAACACTCACACACACATAAGTAATATGTACCGAACATAAATAGACATATTATCATATATATTTCATATTGATTGCATATTCAAATCATATATCATGAACGTTTATTGGTAAATATTATATCTCTGAATTGATTTAAATTTTGAGTATCTAATAAATATATATAATATATATATTTAAACAAAAGTTAATACAACCGCTAAAATCAATAGTAAAGTTTTGTATAATATACTATATATGTATACTAATACTATATTATAAACGTTATAAATTTTATACATTATCTCATTCTAGACACTTTATACATAAATGCATATGAGTGTAGTAAATTACCAACATTCTATCTTACTCATAATATATAATACGGTATATACTATATTATATTCGTAATATAGTTTTTTTAAATATATATTAAACAATATATATGCAATATATTTAAGTGCATGTTATTACACAAATTGGTTCCCCTTATATTTTAAAAGGATTAACATCCACACGATTTTGCACGTTAAATCTACATGCTGTCACCTTTCATCCTCTACATCGTCAAACTGCTAAAAATTTCCTATGCGTAAATGTAAGGAACACCAGTCTTACTTTAAAAATTTTGGTTTTTAATTGAGACATCGATATGCACCGAAATATCCTTTTAAGTTTTACTTCAAAAATGCACCTAAAATAAGTTAAATTTGACGTATCTGCTATCTGAAGCTTTGTTTTCAATTATTGGAACATTAATGCAACATAGACAATATTATATTTTTGGAAGTTATTTTCGTCTTCAAAAATGCTACCTACAAAAATCATTCCTTTAATAAATGAGTGAATCTTACTATCACAAATTACAAACATGACTAAACTTTACAATAAAATGTATTATAGAACATACTAGCCTTTACTCCGCATACTGGGGAAAATTAAACTCGTTTGCAGTTAAACAATTCCAAATCCTTTTATACATAACTGGAACTTTGTGACTTAGCAAAAATTTTCCTCGTCACAATTTCAAAAAACTTTGCGAATATTTATTTCCTTAAATTATTTTTCATATATATATCGATTTTTTTTAACTACTTTGTACGCAGTTCTATATACATTTTAAAAAATATTAACTAGAATACTATGAATTTAGTTGGCTATCGTCCTACATTACTCCCCTTCCAAGATTGGAAAAAATTTCTTAAAAAAGTAAAAAAAAATAGCTTCCAGACCACTTCAAAAAGGAAATTACCTATCCAACCTTACCTAATTTTTCCTGACCTGTCCTAAATCCTATCACCTTATGCCATTTTTTTGGTTTTATCTTCCAATACTCTCTTTCGATGATCGGTTATTAGGAGCTGGACCTCTAGAATATATGTTCATCGGTACCTTGGTACACCAATTATTTACTCCTTTGTGATCCTCCATACTGGTCAATGTCTCTGTTTATTGCTCGTAAATTATCATATAGTTCTCTCAGAGTCTTCACCTAACATTCCTCACAACTACTCTGGACATTCATGACCATATGAAGAGAGCTAAGAAGGATACATTAAAATTAGAATGTCAATGTATATATACTTTGGACTAATCATATATCATACCCTTCAACTTGGTTCTTTGAGATCAAGAGTGTGTTTCCTTTCTTCCAAAGTACCTGAATATCATACTTTGCCTCACTATTCATTCTTATGCTCTCCCCGTAACTAAAGATGTGCTACCCTAACTGCCATCTTTGCGAAATTCTCTCTATATCTCTCATATTCGACCACTTTGCAATTAGTTCTCTAATACTGATAACATCTGACTGACTGCGCTTGAGTGATACCAATCTCAATCACATATAAATATTTGTATCAAGAATTAGTGCTGATGATGTCGAGCTCCGATTATACTGCCGTATATCTTGGTCGTCATATTTAATCTATTATAGTTTGGCTTCAGTATTGTATGCTGGCACTTTAATATTTCTTGTATCTCTCATCGAGTATCTACATACTTATGGTACATCATACTAAATACCAAAATTATCCATATATTATTAATAACTTTCTTGCCTGCCTCCTCACGGGTATATAATTATCACAACATATTCCTCTCCACTAGAAATACTAGTTTGTGTTTGGTTCCTCCCTTTTCCTTCTTCTTACAGTTCTTCTTCTCCCATACTTGTTCTCTCCCTTAATATCACTATTTCTCCTATCCTTCAATCAATAAAAATATCACTTCAATCGTATATCATACAAGATCATACTGAGCACTCAAACCTTGTCTTACTTGCATAGCTCGATACTCATAGTTTTTCTCTCCTTGTATATCAACTGTACACATATATATGGTATTCCACCTTGAGACAATCACCTTTGGTTTCAATAAAGGGCCATGCTGTACCTTTTTGCTTAATTTATTCTCACATGCCAAAGTTCTATACAACTGAGATGATTTTCCTTTTTAACTTTCACCCTTCACCTGGCCGCCCATACATTAAGCCCGCTGATATATGAGACTGATTATAGTACATTAGTCGAAACATAATGAGCATACTTTAGGTTATCTGACCCATCTTTCTAAACTCTGTGTCCTATGCTTACACGCTCTTACTTGAGATTGGTAATACCTTTCCTTTCTCATATTTTTGAACCATTAGTTTCTCTGTGGCAACACATGCTAAATTTGTTTCTTGTATTATATAACTCTTTATTTGTTTATTCGGCATAGAACAGTATTGCTGAATTGAGTTATGTGAGCCGCCAATGATACTGTATTACTTGGCTGCAGCGCTACAGGCGGAGTTGGTCTACGTGTTGTGTCTGTAGGTTCTGTTGGTTCCGGGCTAGAGTAGGTCGACTAGTGACTCGCCTCTACAGCATAGGTCGGAAATTCCGTACGGCGTGTAAGCATTTGTGCCATCTAAATACCTTTGTGAGCTTTTCGGTTATTTCATTTTCATTGTGTTGTTTCAATAACTCATTCATGGCTAGATGTCAGTGGTGCTCAAGCAATTTAGTGTGAAAGACTAGTGTGTCACTGTCTCAATGTAAAGCCTCTGTTAACGTCCTTCTGTTCATTCTTCGTGGTCCTCTACTCTTCTGCTTTCACTGCGGCCATGTTTACTACAGTCGACTATATAGCGTACCAAACAGAGCAATGTTTGCTCAAGCCAGTTGTCGCGTAGTTCTAGATATGGCCATAAACTCGACAGTACTAAATTACGAAACTCAGGCATTCTGATAACATATAGTTCCTGCACATGCCAACCACGGGCATGCTGCTCTTTAAAGTACGGGAACACAAAGAACCTGATAGTCTATTAGTGTTCACTCTCCAAGTTGGCCAGGCTTTCCGGCATATGTTCGGCCATCTACTCAGCTTCGCCTTAACTGACATTGGCATTCGGGTGCCAAACATACCTTGAAACAGGCGCTGGTTTCTGTTGTGTCCTTGTCTGAGCCATTATTCCGATCCAGTAAACCACATTGCAAAGCCTAACAGATATCCCTAACCGATAACCCAAATTGTTTCCATTCATCTTCTCAACAAACAATAACAATTTGAATATATTTGCTTCAGGTCTTTCACATTCTGACGCATGCGAAAGATATCTAGAAAACACTAGTATTACGGAACTAGATAAAAAAAGTGAAACAAAACTAGTTTCGGTCTTCTTTCTTGATACCTTTTAGATATTCATCAGAAGCTTATAAGTCATATATTACTTATTCTTATACTGAGGTTAAAAACATCAATGGTAAAGCCATCACTTACGTCATCAGCATCGTTCCCATGTGCGGATTATTCCTTCTCCCGAAGTCCAAATTTGCATCTGACTCACCAAATAATTCTAATTCCTAGCTCAGTAACAAGCTTGGAATAGTGGTTCATATTTAGCTGAATACGACACGCAGATGGGTAGCACTAATTCCCTGGCACCGTTGTTTTTATTTTTTTGGACCTACTGCTGCTCTGTTACACTTCACAATCCTTGAGTTAAACTCCATTGAGAAGTAATAATTTACTCCATCTTTTCAGAATTGTGATCCACACATTGGTTTAAGCCATCAACAAGCTGGCTCACCTCCAGAGATGCTCGGAACTGTCACATAGTCTCTGATGTCCAGTTACAGAGCGCATTTCCTGGCATCACTCCATACTCACGATCAGGGAACTCCTTGCCATGTCACTACCTATTTTAGCCATTTCTATAGTGTGTTGCAGCCCTTAACCTCACGGACTGGTTGCTCCATCCGATACTGCTCTCGCCTTTCATCTTGCATTATAGAGTGTGTATTTCCTATTCTTCTTTGCGATCCTGCTGCAATAATTATTTCCTAAATGTAATTCACTCTCTCTCTATCTATACCTGTATTGAAGTAATCTTTCACTTTTCTATTTCTCTTGGTGATAGCCTCTAGTCTCCTCAGCTTATCACGTTAAAGCCCCGCGTTTCGAGTATTTTTTCATTTACGTCAACTATATTGTATTATATTTCTCTATATTTGTGAGATCTCGCGAATCATACTTAGTATGACTCTATATATCACCTACTGAGCGCAGATTGTAGTGTGCATCCTTTCCTTAGAATGCCGTATGTGTACATTCTTTTATGTCCATACAACTTCCTTTGCTTTGGTCTGACATGTATGTATTTGAGCAAAATAATTCCATGATGCAACCAATTCTTTGTATTGAATCATCACTGGCACTAATAAATACCTTTCTGGTACTGGTTCCTTTCCTGGATTTTAATTTTGCTTTTTAGTAATTTTAAGGGCTTTTGTCCTTTCCACCCATACAATTTTTTTCCATATCACTAATCAGGATGATCCAATAAAAGATTCCCTTAGTCTCCTGGCGATTTTTCTGTTATTCCATATATAGACATAGTCTTTTATACAATGATCTCTCTCATGGTAAAACTCAATAAAATAATGTGAAACAGCACTCACGATGTTAGACCTGGGTACCTAATTGATTACGTAGTATCCTTTGAAAAACCTACTTAGGCTATGTTGTATGCACTTCCTGGATCCTAGGCTGTTATATCGATTCCTCATCAGTTTCCTTTGGCACCTTGACCATGTGTCTGCGAAACAATCTCATTATTCTAGTGGAATATTAATGGATCTATGGTATACTAATATTTCGCTCAAGTCATTCCAGAAACTCAGGCCAATTACTAATTCCACTAGCTTCAATCGTGTGTGTATCAAGAAGCAATTATTAGACTGAATAGTGTTCCACAGTTGGCTCGATGGTGTACGTTCATATGTACAAGATGTCAATATTCTCTTAAGCCTAGTTAGAAAAGCCGAAAACAACTTTTAAAATTGCATCCACGACTTATGTACTAGGCAGTTTCACTCATCTTTTGCTATTTGGAGAAGCTTTTCCGTTCACATAGACGAGAAATTTAACACAGTATGATCTTTATTGGTATTCTCTTCTACCATTGATCTGCAACTAAGCACTTCCAAATTCAATACCAGCAAACCACTGGCATCCAGATTAGAGTCTCCAACTTCCTACTACCTTCCGAGAAATCTGGAAAAATACTAACTCCAATGATTCTTTCATCCGTTTTTTCAGTTCTTCGAAAGCGCCTTGATCCTTTCATTTGTCCATTCAAATTTCTGTCCTTTACTTTCACTCCCATGTTTGTAGTGCGATATGATAGACGGCTGCTGCACGATCCTGAACTCCGATATTTTTATAAATTTTCCGTTGAAAGTTAATCATCTCCTAAATATCAATAATTAACTCTTCCCATTCATTAGTGTTAGCGTCTCTCCAAATTACCTTCGTCACATTAGTTCCTATTATAAAATCTACTTGACTAGTATTTTTATCCCTGTCCTCGCATGTTATTAGATTGAATGCAAATGTCCTAGGAATTTAACACTTCTTCTGGACCCAGCTACAGTTTTACTCACTATTTACTCTTGATGATTCGTTTCAGTAGTTGCGTTGTTCATATCAATAACAAATGTTCTTTCAAATTCTTTTTGATATTAAATAAGACCATCATCACGTAATCTCACTACCTTCGTCTCTGATTAGTGAAAACCGTAGATCCGCTGCATACTCCCTCTGGATGCTGCAGGCACGTTCTTTAGCCCAAAAACTTCAGTCCTCTTAATTTTAAACACTGTATGAGCCGCTCGCTCCAGCTACTGTACCTTCTTTTTCATATTCTCTCTCGCCGTTTGTTTTTTACGTATGAAAATGCTGTAAATCCTTTTGCTTTCGCTTCGTGTTTCAGTAAACTGCTTACCTGATAATTACCCTTCTTTACATTTTAAGATCCATGCCTGGTGAAGATATTGTACCCTGTACATCCAAGATGGTGTTCATTTATTGCTGGATCCATTGGAAAACCTATCTCTGCTCGGTACTTGGTTTAAGCGATCTCGGTAGTGCGTCAAATACACAGACGAAGTGTTACGTCCTTTTTTCGCATAACTGCGGCACAACGAGATGTGAAGCACACAGGCTCTTACGATGTCCTTTTAAACCATAATCCTATGTACTTGGGTTTTCGATTTCCATCATTAGTTCACTTCTGATCAACCTCCTTAGCAGCATGGTAATAGGGGGTATAATCGATTGCAAACCCTTATCCTGTATGGGTACTCACATGGCATGTCCCACTGACTGTCCGTAAATCTCCCTTACTAAATGCATTTTTCCATTTGTACAAGACATTCCGTGACGTTCTCCCGTTGTTCCTTAGTATAGGTCTTCCTATTTTGAAATTTAACTTATCCTTTTTAGTTTTATCTCTTTCGGTCCATTCTTCTTCAATGGCTCCTTGTTTCTCTATTTCCCGTTCGCTTGTGTTTCACTGTACACTCTCAAATTACCTTGGTATCGTCTCAGGTTGTCTTCATCTACCACTAGATTAGCCATTCCTATTCTTTCACTCTTCCCAGTTTTAATCATTTCCTTGGTATCAGTTTTTTATCCGTTAGTTCCTTCCTTCTGTCTTTTCCATTTGCACCAAGTCCTTGGGCATTAACCTAAACCTTTTATTATATCCTCATTCGGGTTATTGGTCCTTCTTCAAACTAATAATCTTCGGTTGCATGTCATTAACGTATTTTCCAACTTATCTAGGGTTTAATTTCTTGGGAACTCCATTTGGCCTTGTTTCGGAATCCATCATTGCAGTAATTGTTATGTGATCACTCTGTGTAATTCATAAGGGTATGTGAGTTAACAGTACTACTATCACACAATCTTCAGATCTTCCTGTTTAAATATACTTGTTCCTTTATATTATATGTTCCCCATGACGTATAAAAGATCACTTGTCTACCATCTACTTTCAATCTTGTTTTGTAACCAAAATAGTCCCTTCTCTGCAATTTCGATAGACCAGTCTCACAAACAAAATAATGAAAAGCAACGTCATCACTAGGAATAGACTTGGGTTCTTCCACGATAGTGCACTGAAGAAGGCAACTGACATTAAGTCAGCGCTGGTGTCAGCAAAAAGTGACGCACAACTTTTCTCAAAGTTATACATTGCATGTCAAAGTTGAGAAAGTGAAGTGGATAATTTGTTCAGTCATGAAAAACAAAGCCAACCTCCATCTCTGGCAGTTGGAGAAAGAATGCGAACGTTCACAAAGTCAGACGTGCTCCAATGTTTACTAAATGACGATTACGTATCGTCCGATCGGCCACACGTATCATCTGTAATTCTTGATGGAGCAACTGCTGTTCAGATGCTAAAGCCAGGTACTTCTAATAAAACTTTTTCAGAAATAAGTAAACTAGTGTTCATTCATACGTTACAGTGAGCAGGCTCGAATATAAGTCCAAAAGATCGATGTAGTGTGAGACGACTACCAGATCGATGTAGTGTGGGACGACTACCGTGGTGACACCCTGAAGGCATCAACAAGGAGAGTCTCGTGGAAAAGGAGTGTAGCGACGCTAGGGATATTTTCGCAAGTGCAAAAAACTTAACCAAAAACAAGAGACACCGTGTTACACCAAAGTTGATTCATGTAGGGTAATGTGCGAAATTTAATGTCATGGCGTCGGGTCAATATAGGTTTGGGTGTGTTTACTGCTTTTGTCCGATCAATATAGGGTTATGTTGGTATTTTACTGCCAAGGTTCAGGTAATTATAATGGTTTTTGTTAATGGTATAGCACAAGTTGCGTCTATATAGGTGAGAACAAATACCCAATATGGGAACGTAATTTTACCCCAAAACATTTTTTATCTTACCTTGAATTTGTATTCACTCGCCTGGGCACTAAAAGCAGTTTTCTTTCTATTGGCAAAATCAAAATTTTTAAAATTACTGCAATTAATTTTTAATACTTTTAATATTTCGTATCTTTCTCGTTTCACATCTAATTAATTGTCTAATAAAATGAAACGAAATGATTAAGTAAAAAAGAGAAAAAAAAAGCCATATTTAGTCCGCCCATGAACGGATTAAGGTATATATAGTATATAATATATATATTATATATATATTATATATATATAAGTAGTATCATAGAAGTTATATAATATAAATATATATATAGTATATATGAATTGTGAGTT
>JABUQX010004134.1:15000-17500 GCA_015478945.1 Trachelipus rathkii | reverse complement strand
CCATAAGCATCAACCAAGGTCTGATCATCATATTTGACGTTTAAGTTTCTAAGATAGAGAATTTATGCAGAGCTGAAAGAAAGATTTATTATGAACTGCTATGGAATCGTCATGATCCATTTTTTTCGTCGTAGAATCATTGTACCTTAGAGCCGAGGGTAGGAATGTCCGCGTTAGTATTTAGATAATAAGAAGCTTCTGATATTTCTACGAAACGACCCAATGGTGATTGACTCCTGTACATTTTTTAGGGAGATTATTGCCATAAGTTGCTATTCCTATATGAATGGCCACTTCGCGATTTCGTTTAGGCTTGTGAATTTTTGCTTTGGTCTAAGGTATGGGGAATTGGCTACGGAGATTTTTTTGTTTTCCTTCAAAGTTTGGGTTTTGGACAAGTATATTAGTCAAGGAAGAGTCATTCTGCAGTTCCATTTGGTGAAATTTAAAGGAGTGCTGAGACTACTTACTGTTAGGGTATAAATATCATTAAGTAGTTTTAGTATAGACAAATTTTTGAATAGTAAGTGGTTTGTGTGGTTCACGGTAGTTTTCGGGGCTCTCTGATGATACTACGAATTATTTTCTTTTGGCATAACGATTGAGAGGTTGTGCGAGTTTTGCACAACCCAAAACTGAAAAGACAGTAGAGTAGGCTGAGGAAAACAGCTATAAGTAAGGTTTTTTTAAGAATATTTTGGAAACAATTCCTTATTTTAAGGACATGAAAAGGTTAATATAGGATAGTTTTTGCTAACAAATCTGTTTTATGTGTTCCTTTGAGGAGATAGCTTGTTATCAAGGGATACCACCTAGTAACCTGTGCAGCAAGACGATAAGCCGATTTTATAGTTATATTTTTGGCTCTTACATTTAGTTGAACGGGGTTCTTTTGATTTGTTATTACTAGGTGTAATTTGTTCTTTTTGTAGATTTAGAGAAGAGATCTGTTTGCTTGTACCCATGTTATAAAGTTTTAATATTCTTTATTTGCTTTTGCAATTTACGTGTGGTTTATCAATATCGATCTGGCATTGAAATACAGTTGTTCGTGCAGCAATATTGGAGAGTGGTATTAACTGTGACATTTTTTTGATAAGTTCATTAGTATACTATATAAAGAATAGCGGCCCCAGTAAAGAGCCCCTGAAGGGACACCTGCGGGAAATTGAGGCAGTGAGGATGATTGTGTTCTCCTAAAGTGAAGCGTTATTGGTGTTCGGTCATGATAAGTAAGACTGAAAACCATTGTAGTGGACCTATTTAGGTGATACCAAGTCTCTCTAATTTGTTTAAGAGTAGGTTGTGTGGAACACATCAATGCTTATCCGAGAAAATCTAGAAGTAAGAGTAAGTGAACACATGTTTGTTTTTCATTTAGTGCTTTGCATAGTTTTTCAGTAAGGAATATCAGAGCATCCTCTGTGTTGCGGTTTTTGGTGAAACCAAACTGATTTTGTGATAAAAGCCCATTTTCATGCAAATAATTAGTAAGTTGTGCATGGACTAATTTTTCAAAGAATTTTACCAGTTGTATGTAGGATTGAAATCGGGCGAGAGTTTTTCGGAAGGGAGGTGTCAGAGCTCTTGGGAACAGGGTAACTTTTGCAATTTTTTAATTCAGTTGGAGTAATAATGTGAATTTCAATTGAGCTGTTATAAAGAGCGGTGGCTAATATTGGTAAATTTCTTGTTTTACAGAGTGAGGTTTGGTATATCTCAGTTTTTTCGGCAGACAAGTTCTGAAAGTCGGGTGAGCTTTTATTGCATTGAGCCCATTTAATAATTTTCACCTCATGAAATGCTGTCAGATGTTGATATTCTTGTCACATGCGGAGAGTAGGTCCTGCCCCTTTGTGGTGGTCCTAAAATAGTCCGCGGCAAAAATCCTCTCTGTTTCTGGAACTTCGGCTGCTAAGGCTGCCCCTTACGGCTAGTAAAGTAGGAGTTCTAATTCATTGACTATTCGTTTGCTTGTTTTGGTAATACTATTTCATCACCGTAGTTTTTTCATTCTTCAATTGATGTTTTCTGTGTATTGTGACGGTTTAAAATGTCGTTAATAATGCCCCATTGCGATCGTGGATTGGATTGAGTCTGGTTGAATTTATCAGCAAAGAAACTAGCTTTGGATTTCCTTATTAATTTTTTTAGTGTTGAAGCGTATTCTGTGTAAACATGCATCGGTATGGTACCCATTTTAGCACTTTTATGTAGAGTGTGCTTTTGTTTAATTGAAGTTAATAGTGCTTTTGTCAACCACTTATTCATTGTTCTCTTTTCTGAGATTGTTTTGTGTTTTATGGGGAAGTTTTTATCATACATGTCATATAGAATGGAGCTAAATTTTTTGTATTTTTCATCTAGTGAAAGATTAACGTCATGGACAAAAGAGAAGTCTGTATATTTTATTTGGCGTAGAAATGTTTGTTTACGGTCTTCTGATATTATGCCTATTTTACTTTCTTTTTGGCACTAGGGGAAACAGGTCCGAAGATTT
>JABUQX010004133.1:17500-26519 GCA_015478945.1 Trachelipus rathkii | reverse complement strand
CTAAAATTGTCATGTTTTACAAACCCTAAATTAGTAAATCAGTAAATCAGTAAATTAAACCACCATCCATCCACCCTCCTATCCACCCGTGATCTCTTGATATATTGATCTATTGATCTATTGATCTATTGACTCAAGTCATATTTTTTACTAAAATTGTCATGTTTTACATACTCTAAAACAGTAAATCAGTAAATCAAACCACCATCCTGCCACCCTCCTGTCCATCCTTGATCTATTGATCTTTGGATCTATTGATCTATTGTTTCACGTCACATTTCGAGTCTCACTATGGATAAACATAACATAAAATCAAGTTCTTTATACAAAGATCAATCAATATATGTTGAAGTAACAAAGTTTACACATTAATAAGGCTAACATAGCATCACCTGAACTAAGAATATAACCCACAATGACATACCTGACACACCTTAAGCAAGAATAAACGGTTAACATTAACAAAGTTCCATACTTAACAACAGTAAAAGTAACTAACAATTCATACAAAAACGTAACTTATTCACACCTTGTCAAACGTATCTCTAACATAACAATGTTAATTTAACATTAACACGGTAATATTTAACAAATATTTACCATAACCTTGTCTAATTATCATACAGAGTTTTACACTCTTCGGGGTGCCCAGAGATGGGTCTTCATACATCTCTCTGGGATGATCTCCAAGTAGTGGGGCTCGTCGCTGAAGATTGTTCGGTTATGTATCGTAAAGAATGAGATTATGTTGATGCGTGAGCGCTTTCGCGAGCAGCTTTTGTATAAAGATGAAGGCAACCCTAATGATAAGTACGCGGGGTAAGCCTAAGGATTTTGAAGGATTGCATTATGTTTCGAAAGGTGAGGGGGGTGGTTGAGTTTTAGGGATAAGTAATCTCTGTAGAATTCGAATGCTTAATGAACTTTGTTAATGAAAACTGTTTATTCGTAAGTTAGCTATGTTATGTTCTTAGTTCCAATTAGCGTTTATTAGTTTGTCAGTGTAATAGCTTTGAATGAAACATGAAATACAAATACAAACATAAAACGAACGGAGCGGTAAGGCCTAAAAGTGAATGTAAAACAGGTTTAGCCATCCTTTAGCCTTCCTGTTAGGCTTGTGTTTGTATCCTTAATTTTTTAATATCTTCTTGAACTGCAAACACTAGCCCTGTAATAATTTGTTACTTGAAAATTGCATTAGGGAGGTTGTAGTTCTTGTTTAAAAAAAGTGTTTCTATTTTCACCAAGTGTGCAACATGTTGGCGTCTTAACAGATATACCCTCTATACAAAACATTATACCAATGGGTAATCAAGATCCCAGGGTGTGGGTTTCAATCTTATATAAAAGAAACCCGATGGTTCTGATTTTTTCACGTGTATTAATTCTATCTGTATACCACAGTAACAGGCGTATTTTTATGAGTACAGATGATGAACTACTCTGTATATGTCGTCACGCTGCCAGAATCCCAGAATGGGTAAAGGAGTACCCTAACCTACCGAAGTTTAGTAGACTTCGCCGAAAACATTATTGCCAGAAGAGGATGTCATAAAGTCATGTTCACCTTACATCTCTTTTTCTAGGCATAATTTCACCACCGAAGGAAGTGTTCGAGATGGAAAGATGGTAATTGACACAGGCGTATTTTAAACCTACGGCTCGTAGAATCTATATTTCTGGAATAAAACAGCTAAAAATATCTGTCGGAGGTTTGTAGGAGGGTAATAACGCAAACTAAGAAATGGGAAATGCTGTCTAATTATGTAACTGTTGCACATTACATGTTGTATCAGGGAATATTACGCCTTCAAGAAAACGCTGGTTGATGATTCTGAGACTATCATGAAACGCTTCTTAAATTCCTATAGATGTTCAGAAATTCGTCTATTCTACTTAGAAAACAATGGTCCGAAAGTATTTACCAAGCTGATTTATCTAGTAAACAAATTTTAGTGTCTGAACGTGAACTTTTAACATATGTACTCCGTGATGGTATCGAGGAAGTTAAAAAATATTTTAGGTATAACGACGGAAATGATTGTTTTCTGTGTAAAGATTAGCGTTTTTAGATCTTAAGCCTGCGTAAAAACTATATGTATGTGACGAACATTTATTAATTATTATATTATTATATATTATTATTCCATTATATTATTTATTATATAAAATTATTATTATTATTATTATAATATTATTATTATTTTATTATTATTATTATTATTATTATTATTATCTATTATTATTATTACCTTTTTTTGGTCTAAGTTCATTTCACGTCAATTTGGCTGTATAGGTCTCCTTTGTATACACAAATTACCATAGTGAGCCTGTTTATTGTTATTGTTGTTGTTGTTGTTGTTGTTGTTGTCTAACGAGAATATAAAACCCTTTTGAACTGATATGGGTCGTTCGTGCGTCCACCGTTCATTTCTTGTTTACTTTCTTTCTGATTGGTTAAAGAAAGAATCTCATTTACATTAAGGGGATTGTTTTTACACTCTATTTTCATCAGTAGGATTTTTTCGCCTGTTGCTCATACGATGACATCTCCCCGCATCTCTACGCTTGTTGTTTATATCCTCACGAGGAGTTTCGTTATTCCCAACGAATTGTCATTTATATAATCGTAAACCGAATGGCGACCGCAACATTGCTTGTATTACCTGCCCAGAGGGATCAAATAAGTAGACCTTTAATCATTCGCATGTGTGATTGCATTTCATCAATATCGCCATCGCACAGCATGGGTAGAGGATAAGGTGTGGTATCCGATTGGATCGACGCGTGTGAAATATCTAACTGCGGAAGGACAGCGCGTAAGGGGCTTCCCTATGAAGAATAGACGTGTGTTCTCGTCGTGTGACAATATTTAAAGCCTTGATGTACGCAACTACTGGAAACCCATCTATTGTGTGACCCTCTGGCGTACGTGTATAGGTTTCACAGTTCAAACACCTGAAAATATTACAGCATTCCTTAAAATAAAAAACGAATTAACATCGCATCTTAACGATGTTGACATACTTTGTGGACTTTAACTGCATAATGGAACATGGTTGTAATCTGATGATGTTTACACCGAAAACAATGGGTTTCCCGTTATAATGCAGTTACAGAGTGCAGGTAATAAACTATCAGCTTGGAATGAGTTTACTTCTGTCTCTTGTATAACGAGAATGAGTGCATGCTGAATTTCAAAATTGCCGAAAAATGTTTAGTGTTGCTGAAGGCATTATATACTTACATCCTTTCAAAGGGTTGATTGAATTTCTTTAGAGATATATATACGAACTTACCCAAGTTATGTGAATCCTGCTGTTCTTCTGATTTAGATGAATAATAATATTTAAAATAAACTTAATGTTTTTATGTATTTATATTAACGCTATTTTCAATGAAAATTATATGTGATAAAATGAAAACTTGTTTACTTCCCTCGTATGTTCTCTTTTTATTGACTAAGTTGTTAATGATACTGTTTATTCGTTCTGGTTGTTGCTCTGTGTTAAGTATATTATGTTCATAGTTTAACTTTACAGAGGATGTAAAACTTTACTTGTTTGTCTTTACCCGTTAGTATTATGATGGTTAGGTAAGGTTATGATAATTTTTTTTAAAATTGATTACTAAGATTAATATAAAATTAACATTTCAATCTGTCGGTGATATGTTTGATAAAGTGGAATGGATTATGTTTTTGTATGCCTTGTTAGTTACTTTACTGGTGATAAGTGTGGTGGAACTTTGTTAATGTTTAGCAGTTTATTCTTGCTTTTAAGATGGGTCAGGTTTGTCGTTGTATAATATATTCTTAGTTATGATAATGCTATGTTGGCTTTATTAATGTAAAACCTTTGTTACGTTAGCATACTTTCGTTTGCTTCTGTTATGATAATTAGACAAGGTTACGGTAAATTTTGTTAAATATACCGTGTATAATGTTTAAATTAACCATTGTTATGGTTAGGGATACGTTTTTGACAAGGTGTGGAATTAAGTACGTGTTGTATTGAATTTGTAGTTACTTTTACTGTGTTTAAGTAGGAACTTTGTTAATGTTAACCGTTATATTCTTGCTTAAGTGTGTCAGGTATGTCGTGTGGGTTATATTCTTAGTTTCAGGTTGATTGCTATTGTTAGCTTTATTAATGTGGAAACTATGTTACGTCAACATATTTTGATTGATCTTTTGTATAAAGAACTGATTTTATGTTATGTTTATACATAGTGATACTCGAAATGCTGACATGAAACAAATAGATCAAATAGATACCATAGATTCAACTAGATCAAGGATGGAACAGGAGGGTGGGCAGGATGCGATGGCTTGATTTACTGATTTTACTGTTTTTAGGGTATGTTAAAACATGACAATTTAGTAAAAAATATGATTGTTGAGGCATAGATCAAAGATCAATAGATCAATAGATCACGGTGAATAGGAGGATGCTTGGATGGTTGGTTTGATTTACTTGATTTAGGGTATGTAAAGCATGGACAATTTTAGGTAAAAATGGACTTATGACAAGCATCAATAGATCAATAGATCAATAGATCAATAGACGAATAGATCATGGAGTAGGGTGGATGGGTGGATTTACTGATTTACTGATTTACTTGCTTTAGGAGGTGTGTAAAACTGAACAATTTTAGTAAAAAATATGACTTTGAATCAATTAGATCAATAGATCAATAGATCATATATCAATAAAGGGGTAAGGAGGGCTGTTTGAATTTTACTGATTTACTTGATTTTACTGTTTTAGGTGATCAATCTCTAGACCACTAAACTAAAGTCTTTTATGACTTGAATCAATAGATCAATAGGTTAAAAGATCAATAGATCACAAAAGGGGTGAGGAGGGCAGTTTGATTTACTGATTTACTGATTTACTGTTTTAGGGTATGTAAAACATGACAATTTTAGTAAAAAAATATGATTTGAATCAATAGATCAATAGATCAATAGATCAATAGATCACGGAAGGGGTGAGGAGGGGAGTTTGATTTATTGATTTACTGATTTACTGCTGAAGCGGATGCTAAAAAACGTAAAAATATGAATGCCTTAAAGAAAACTTCTCACAAGAAATTTATTTAATTTATTTATTTGTTTTTTTTTTTCTTGATGATTCTGAAACCCTCATATTCGAGATCTACGGGCTCGATAACCTATATAAACATACCAATATTGTTGTTATACGAATGTTTATTAACTCACCACCGCATCAGCTCCAGCACCGGAACCGATGCCAACTCCTCAGATTCCGATACCAAATCTTTCCAGAAATTCAACTCTGAATATTCTCACCAAATTTCAGCCTTCTACGAACATGTCGATTTTTTTTAGGGGGGCCCCCCTTCGAGGGACCCACGGGGACGTAACATCGTCTACGTCGAGGTTACGTCACCATATAACCCCCCTCCAAATTTTACACCCGATATGATAACTTTAACCATTGTAGATATATTTCGGACCTAGAGGGTGAGCCGAAGCCGGAGCCGGAGCCTAAAAATCAATTCCCGTTAGGAATCGATTTTCGATTCATAAACGATTCCCTTCGAGAATCGATTATTCATCTCGGCACAGAGTCGGAGTCAGAGCCAGAGTCGGAGTCGGAGCCGGAGTCGGAGTCCGAGCCGGAGTCGGAGTCGGAGTGCGTAAAAAACGATTCCTTACAGGAATCGTTTTTGGACTCAGATTCGATTCCCTTCGGGAAACGATTCCTAATAATAATAATAATAATAATAATAATAATAATAATAATAATAATAATAATAATAATAATAATAATAATAATAATAATAATAATAATAATAATAATAATAATAATAATAATGTTTGTGTGTGTGTGCGCGCGCTCACGCGCATCGAACACTTGGGCGATTGGCCCGATCTCGCGTTAGGCTGAACTCGAGCTCGCTCGGAAGCTGCAACAACGGCGTAAACCGATTATTTTGCGTTCGCTCTCGGGGGGAGGTACCCCCTATATACATTCTAGCGACTTGAAAATTCGCGTGTGATCAGTTGAATACCTCAATAGAAAATATACCAAATTTCAAAGCGATAGCTCTAATAGTTTTTGAGAAATCGAGGTAATCGCTCAGAGTGCTCTGTAACTACTTATATATATATATATATATATATATATATATATATATATATTATATATATAATATATTATATATAATATATTATATATATACTTATATACTACTATATATATATAATATCATATATACTATATATATATATATATATATTATATACATATATATATATATTATTATATATATATATATATATATATATATATATATAATAATATATAATATATTATAATATATATAATATATATATATACTAGTAGTATATATACTCTATATTATATATATATATAGTTACTATTAACTATATATATATATATATAATATATATATATATATAATATAGTATTAAACTAATTATATATATAAAAGGCGTGCACTCCGTTTCATCGGGGAGAGAAATTTCTCGAATAAGCAGAAACCAAAGATAATTCGACGAGTATTTTCTCTATATGTTCGGTAAGTTCTATTATTATTTGCACCATGTCTAGTGAATGTTTTAATATTTATTTAGCGTAAATTTTTATAAAAATTAAAAAATATTTTCTTAATAATCTATGACATTTAAGGAAAGTTAACAAAAGATTATAGTATTATATATTATTTATTATATTATATTATTTATTTTATTATTATATTTATTATTATATTATTATTAATTATTATTATTATTATTATTATTATTATTTAATATGATGATTTTTTCCAAGTTCTTTATTTTTATTCTCTTGTGTTTTAATTATTATATTATAATATTATTGGGATTTTTTTTATTTTGAAAAAACTTCCCCACGGACCGCGAGCATAGCGAGCGGGGAACCCCTTAAAGGAGGCGTGGGGGATGATATAGAGGGGGGCCGAAGGCCCCACCCAGTATCCAAAAAATAAATTTATATAGAAAAAATAAAATATCAATTTATTATTATCATGACGTCTCTAAAACCTCAACAAAATCAACAAAGTGATGCACAAACTGAAAAATTGCCAAAACCTACTCATTTGGACATGCATTAAAACCTTGTAGCACAAAAAAAAACTATATATCAATTTCTTTTTACTTTTTTTTAATATTAATTTAAATACATTTGAAAAATATATTTAATTATTTTAATTTTACCTAAAATCATTGAAATTATTTTTACATTTTTTTATTGTTTCGTTCCTGGAGTCATTCGCTTATAAATATCATATATAAATATATATATATATATATAATATAATATATATATATATATATATATATATATATATAATATAATATATATATATATATATAATATACTACTATATTATATATATATATATATATAAATATATAATATATATGTATGATATATATATAGAATATTAATATATATATAATACTATATTATATATATATATATATAGTTTGTGATATATACTATATATATATATTTATACCGTGATATATATATATATAGTATATATATTATATATTAGTGATGCGCACACTGTAATGTCTATATGTGACTGTTTTGGGATGCGGATGCGGCTGCGGGATTCTCTAAAGAAGATGGAGGGAATGCCGGATGCGCATGCGGAATGGCGGATCTTAAAGTAGATGAGAATGCGGATGCGGATCTGCGCGGATGCGGATGCGAATGTTTACTCTTTGAAGTCTTTAATTAAAACATCGTACTCATGTCTAATACTATACCGTAATATCAACTTACTAGACCATACTATATATATAGGTGTATATATATATAGTATGTATATTATATACATATATATATAATATATATATATATATATATATATATATACTACATAATATATTATCACTACGTATATATATATATATAGATATATATAGTATATATATAATAGCTAATATACTAATAATCACGCGTGTAGAGTATATACCCATAGTATATATATTATATATATATACTATATAACCTATCTAATATATAGTATATACTACCTCTATTATATATTACTATAAATATATATATTATAATATACGTTATACCGTAGTATATAACTACCTATATACATTATATATATATATATATATTATATATATCAATATATTTTATTAATTTTTCATTATCTTATATTATACTATATATATATATATTATATATATATATATATATAGGATATATATAATATATATATATATATATATATAGTATATATATATTATTATATATATATATATAATATATATATATATATATATTATATATAATAGCTATATTATATATTATATATATTTCTACAAGCATGTCCACCACCACTCACGGGCCAACCCCTATTCCAGGGGAGAGGGTGTTGCACGCCAAAATTTAATCCGCTAGCGCAAAATTACGCAGAATTGCAGCACAGACCGCAGGCTTTAAAGTGAGCGAGATTAAAAAATTCCGCAGGAAACACAGAAGATGCGAAGAGAATTCCACAAAACAAGAGCGGGCAGGAAAAGAAGGAAGGCACCCGCCCGCCAGCCCGAACTAGCGTGACTGTTAACAAATATCGTACCAAACTCGTGGCACAGACCAAGCATCACCTTGATGCTACGCAGGGGCGTCGTAAGGTGGTGGTACCGTGGAGTCCGCGTAAGTTTCCTCCCCGAACGCCCTGTCGCTGCCCAGTACCCTATAGGCAAAAGAGATACAAAGTACCAACATCGCTGGCCGCCAAAGATGAGAGAGGGTCAAGTGAACTGGAAAAAGTACAGAACAGTTTTGGCCCTTTGACACCTATCCAAAGCCGGGTGAAACCAGCAGCCCCCAAGAATGAGAACAGAAACTCCATACAAGGGCGCATGAGACCCTTGTATAGCTGGAGTAACTGAGAAGAGAAAAAAAAAGTCTCGCAGTAAACAAGAACTCCCAGTTTCTATGAGGCCGCCCTAGCAACCGTATGTGATGTTGAGGTT
>JABUQX010004133.1:10000-12500 GCA_015478945.1 Trachelipus rathkii | reverse complement strand
TTGTTATATATATATATATATATATTATAATATATATACATAATAAATATATACTATATATATATCATATATATATATATATATATATATATATTATATATATATAATATATAGATAATATATACTATTAAATATAATAATATTTTTTTATATAATAATATATATATAGATAAATTATACTACATATATATTATCTTCATATATATATATACCCTATATCATATCTACTACTACTACTATATATTTATATATATATATCATATCATATATACTATAATCCCCTATATATATATATATATCATAATATCTAATATATATATACTATACCTAATATAAATTATAATATATCCTATTATATATTATATATACACTACTATATATACTATATATATATATCACTTATATATATATATTATATACTATATACTATATATATATATATATATATATATATATATATCATTCAGATGCCATGACACTTTTTCGTTGTTAATGAGAATTCTTTCTGTCACATTTGTCATTGTGTTTAATTTAGTGCCTCCAGCTCTAAAATCAAAAGTTGGCAAGTCAATTTGTGACATAAATTTAAAAAATAATTGACTAAAAACGTATTTGCTTAAACCTAATAAAAATAGAATGTAAATGAAAATTTGTATAGTATGGATATCAGGTGCAGTATGATTGAAAATATTTATATAATGTGCAGTTTTATACCACAGTTCTCTTTGTTTGCAAATTTACTATGGAAAAAATCTTGAAGTTTGAAACGTTTTTTTTTTATTCAAAATTTTTTTTTTGTATTTTTCATTTATTTTTTTTTGTCTCCCACTTTTTTATCCTTTTATTTTTCTTCTTTTCCATAAGAGGAAGCATGAAAATATTTGCGATATCGAAATCCGTTACGGGAAGCAACGAGGCAATTAGGCCAATTTTAGAAATTAGTTGTCCGTGGCGTTTCATATCATTTTCTGGTTACTCTGCCCTTGTCCAAGAAGAGAACATGTAAATTGTCTGTTCTGTTTCCTTTTTTCTTTATATTTTTTTTACGTTTAGAACTATGATAATTTATCGTTTAGAGGAAACGAATCGCTGAAGTTTTTAAAAATTTGCTTGAAATAGCCTAACCTATAGAAAAAAAAGACTCTTCTCTCCTGATGTTTGATTGAAGTTTTTTTTACTTTGGAGATACTTGTATTGCAGCACATTGTCGATTATCCTTATTATCAACCTATTTTTTTAAAATTCAACTTTTATTATAATATTATATTTGTGTTCTTTAGTTTTAAATTAAACTGAAGTAAAAAGAGCTAACAATCATATACTTAAACAAATCAAATGCTATTTTTATAAAAAAATATTATATTTTTATATTTTTAATATATACTTATATTATATATATTATATATCATATATTATATTATATACTATATATATCAGATATTATTATATTAATATATTATTAAAAGTTTTTATTTTATTCACCCTATAATATATATCTATATAAATATCTATATATACAGATCTATAATATATATTCTTATATATAAACTATATATACCATATATATACTAGGATATTTCATAGAAATATCTTCATTTATGATAAATTGGTCATATTTTTTTTATACCATATATATATATACCTATATATATAATATACGACTTCTATATATATATATAACCCCCACCCTATCAATAAATAAAAATATAATTTATATATATACTATATATATATATATATATACTTATATATAATAATATATTATAATATTATATAGCATTACTATATAATATATATAGTATATATATTCTTAATATAATATATATTCTTTGGGAGCAGAATATTTGGTACAGTGAAGTTTGAAATTTTCTTGGTGACCTTAGGGATTGATCAGTTTTTTTTCTCTCTTTTTTATCCCCGTAAGAATTTTCTGGACATCGCCTTCAAATAAAAGAAATCTCTAACAAAAATTTTCCTTAAGGAAAAGGTAATTATTTTTATTCAAAATACTCAAAACCAAAACGTTTAACTCGCTGAAAAAACACCTTCCCTTTTTTATAATGTAGGTTTTAATTAAAGAAAAAAGCTAACAAATAAATGCATTTTAAACACAACCCCCCAATATTTATTAATTACTTACAAATATGTAAAAAAAAAAAAAAAACTGAGTAGTTATCTCTTTTTCAAATGCACATAAAAAATAATATACTTTAAATAAGAAAATTTATCTTATGAAAAGAAACAACTGTAAATTTTTTTTTATCAAAGGCCAGTTAATAAGCTGGAATGAAGCTGACAAGAAGCATATAACTATCTAGTGTTAAGCCCTAAACATGGTAGGTCATGTCTAGAATCTTTTTCACGGAACTCTGTATCGGCAATCTTTGTCTCATAGAGCTTTCTAGATAATTTTACTGAGGCCCTTATAAAAGTATTTGTAATCGAAATATTCTTAATTATAAAAATAAATTCCTGTAATAAGAAAATGAATGCACTTTGG
>JABUQX010004133.1:0-5000 GCA_015478945.1 Trachelipus rathkii | reverse complement strand
TCACTGATTTAACATCTAACACATTCTTCAACTCATTCAATTCTGCTCCCTCTTTTACTTTCTAGAATTGCCTCTCGTCTTAATCTTTCCGATTCTATTCTCGCTGATCTGGATAGGGATTTTTTTAGGGTGGGGGTTTTTCGCCCCCCTCAACCTTGTGCAGTTTTAATTCTTTTAAAAATACCCTTCTATCGATCTCCCTCGTCTAAAACACCTTCCAAACTTTCCCCATCTCTTTTCGACGGTTTCTCTTCGTCTCTCCCTGTTGACAATATAAACACCTTGCCTTAACATAAACAAAAAAATGTTTCGGAAACCTCAACATCACAACGGTTGCTAGAGCGACCTCAAAGAAACTGGGGAAATCTATTTAGACTGCGAGACTTTTTTTTCTCTTCTCACTTACTCCAGGCCTATACTAAGGGCCTCATCCGCCCTTGTATGAGTACTGCTCTCATATCTGGGGAGTGGGGGGCTTGGTTTGTCCTCACCCGGGCTTTTGGGACAGGGTCTCGAAGTCAAAAGCCAAAACTTATAAACCTGTTCCGTACTTTCCACTTCTTTTGACCCTCTATTATTGCGGCGCGATGTTGGTGTGCTTTATCTCTTTCTATAGGGTACCGCAGCGGCAGCGTTTCTCGAGGGAACTTGTCATCGCGTACCACCACCCTTTAAGAGCGCCCCTTGCCCGTAACATAGGATTGTTGTGTTTGCCGGAATATTTTTGTAGTGTTTATTTTGTGGTTTAGTGTTTGGGTGTATACTGTTGCCAATTCTTTTTCTGAGTTAAGTTGATTAGAGATTGTTTATTCAATTGTTAAAGTCCATGATTTGGTTTAATTGATTTAGTTGAGAGAATTTTATTGTCAAATGAAGGTGTTGATTTCTGGTGAATAGTTGAGGTTGAATTGTTTGCGGTGGCCATGTGTGGTGAATTTTTTAGGGGATTTTCTAGTTATTTTGCTGAAGTGCTTTGTTGCTTTGTTTAGAAAGGTAAAGTGAAAGGAATTTGAAAGGAATTTGAAAGGAATTTAAAAGGAATTTGAAAGGAATTTAAAAGGAATTTGAAAGGAATGTAAATCTAGATCTATGAAGTCTGTATAAGCTTGCCAGTTTGCTTTCTTGTAGATGATACATGTTTTCTTTTAAAAGATGTGCATGTAGGGTGTTTTTGTTGAATTAAAAGATGTGTATGTAGAGTATTTATATCGAATTGTGATTAGTCTTGAAATGTAACCTGAAGAGAGAGGGCATGGAAAGTTTGCCGAGGTTGTGGTGACTTGAATTTGGTGGGAACAGGAGGAGATGTCAGGGGATGTGGGGGTTCTGGTTATTTTGTAAAGGTCAGCGAGTAGGTTGATTTAAGTGTGAATTTTAAGCCATGCAAGGTGGTGTGCAGTGAAGTCCCCGGCTAATATTAAGTTTTTATACTATGCTAAGGAGGACGGGTCAGGAACATAACCTTGAGAGCAGTGTAAAGATGTAGATGGAGGAATATAAATATTAACTAAATTGTATAGTTTTTTGTTTGTTGACAAGTATTTCTATTGATTGGTAAGTGGAAGGTTTGTCTTTGTTCATGAGGAGTTGTGTGTGATGGTGTTGTTTCGGAATAGGATAAATTTATGTATAAGTGTGATAAGGCTATACCTGAGTGGATTCCAGGGGGACTAGCCCAAATGGTCGACAGGAAAAAGGGTCGACAGGTAAAAGGGTCGACACAGCATCAAAAAAAAATTCCTGTACAGCCCGCCGCAGGCGTTAGGTTAAGTTAGGTTAGGTTAAGTTAAGTTAAGTTAAGTTAAGTTAAGTTAAGTTAAGTTTTAAGTTAGTTAAGTTAAGTTAAGTTAAGTTAAGTTAAGTTAAGTTAAGTTAAGTTGTTAAGTTAAGTTAAGATTTGTTGGATTCGTTAGAGAGACTCAACCATATTTTTTTTTACGTGTCGACCGATTTTCCTGTTTCCCATTTGGGTATAGGTCCGATTCCTGTCTTCTCTTAAGGTTGTATAGTTAGGAAATTCTGGAAGGTAAATCTTTTGGGTTTTGGATTCCTAAATAAGTTCTATGTGTATATTGTATATAAATAGTACCTGGTGAAGTTATTTTTTATACCATTTGAAAAAAATAGTTGTGATAACTGATAACACACGTAGACAACAAAACTTAACCTCTAACTTACTAACTTTAAACCTTAACTTAACTAACTTAACTTAACTTAACTTAACTTAACTTAACAACTTAACTTAAACTTAACTTAACCTAACCTAACCTAACCTAACCTAACCTAACCTAACCTAACCTAACCTAACCTAACCTAACTTAACTTAACTTAACTTTAACTTAACTTTAACTTAACTTAACTTAACTTAAACTTAACTTAAACTTACTTAACGTTAACTTAAACTTAACAAACTTAAACTTAAACTAAACCTTAAACTAACCTAACCTAACCTAACCCACAACCCCTAACCCTCCTAAACTAAAACTACGTTTAAACACTTTTTATAGTCTTCCCTTCCTCCTTATACCTCTAACTTCGCCAAAAAGCAGTCGATTTCTTGTCCTTGTACCCCGAAGGAGAACATTCTTCTAAATTGAGAATGTGCTTAATTGTCACGATCACAGCCACAGCCTAATTTTTTTATCCTCACCTCTTTAATGCGCTTTGTATCAACTCCTCCTTCGAATACCTCCAACCTATTTCACTGTGAGATTGTAAAGGATGTGGTCCCCCGTTTACTTTCCCCTTAACTTTAGCACAGTCCACATATATCCTCCCTCTTTGCATCCTACTACAAAGGCTTCCTTCATCTGTGCTTTTTATTACTCTCACCAAGATTTGTGTTATAATACTCTCAAGATTCAATCGTGTGTTAAACAATTCAACGTATTGTAGTTTGACAAAACGAGCTCTTAGAAGTACTTGTGCTCGCAGTTATTACTCTTGCTTCACTAACAATGAGGAGTCTTAGATCATGAAAAGACAGAGCAGATGATGTGGCATATCCTCTCGCTAGTGCTGCCTCAGTCCTCCCCATCAAAGCATCCGCAACGATCATGAAGCTGGATTTATATACTAGCGATAAAATCGTCTTAGTATTGGATTGCAGTTACCTTTTTCAAAATGACATAAAGCCAGAAGTTCAGTGTCTCATATGGCCATGAACCTAACAATTGTCACCCATCGAAACAACTCATTAAGTGCCATACCTCATACATTTCGAACTTTGCTGGTCAGATAATTCTCGCTGATGAATGTGACAATTTCAATTCCTCTCACTATATCTTAGCTACAATTCCAACTCTTATAAACAGGAGTTGTGAGTCGATTGACAACAGATTCTTTATAATACCCATCACTCCTACAGTGTTTAAATAGTGAATTTTTGAGAGTTAGTGAATATAACCATAAAATCAACGAGCAGCAAAATCTACACACACTGAGCACAGCAACAGACTCGACCCGCAGGCACACGACACAGTCAAACGACAACCCAAAATCCTACCAACACACCACAACACACTCACACTACACACTATCAACACCTACCACTACATCAAACTACATACACTAACACACTAACACATACATACATACAATACACTATGGAAACATCAAACAACCATAACACATCACACACAGCACACACATAAACACACATAACACACACACTATCTAACCACTAAATACTACTAACATCACACACCTCAACTCACACACACAACTCAACACTAACTATCAACACTACACATCAACACACTACATCTACTACAACCACACTAACACAACACACCGTTAATAACACATACACACTAACTAACACATACTACAACACACCACCTATAACACACACACACACACACTCAACACACACTCACAACACATCAACACACACACTATCAACTAATCAACACACACACACTAACACTAATACACATCAAACTAACACATAATCAATCAACATACTCAAATGCTAAATATAACACACACACATACACTACACCACTCACTCAACACACTAATAACTACACACATACACTAAATAAACATACACTAACATAAACACATAACACACACACACACACACACACACACACACACATCACACACACACACACACACCACACACCACACATAATACACACTCAACATAACATCAACACTACACACACACACACACACACACACACACACACACACCACACACTCACACACATTCATACATATACATACACAAACACACACTAATCACACATAACAATCTAACACATACATACACACATCAACATACTCAACACACTCACACTATCATCATAACTAATACATACACATAATACAGCAGAAAGCGAACACAGCAAGCGAGAACGAGCACACACACACACGAGACAGAAGCCAACACAGCACACACACACGCAACGAACAGAGAACACGACACGACGACAAGAACAGAGCGACGAGACAGCAACACGAGACGACACACCAACAGCGACAAACACAGCCACACACACACACGACACACACACAGCACACACACACACACACAGCACACACACACACACACACACACACACAACACACACACACCACACACGAGACACACACACACACACACACACACACAACACACAACACACAACACCAGCAACACACATCACACACACACACACGACACGAGAACACACACACAGTACAACGACAAACCCAACACACCACACACACACAAGAACACACAGCAAACACACACACACACACAGACACACACACAGCATATTAATTATAGAGACACACTTCTATATGCTTTAAAACACACCACACAAACACACACACACACAGTGACACACACACACACACAGCACACACACACACAGCAACACACACAGCACACACGACCACACACACACCACACAACACACACACACACCACACACACACACAGACAACACACACACGACACACACACACACAGCAAGAACGACACAGCAACCGCACACGACAACGAA
>JABUQX010004131.1:17500-18920 GCA_015478945.1 Trachelipus rathkii | reverse complement strand
AATAGTGTTTTTTTAGATTCAGGGGCGACACCTATCTAGAAGACTTTCCACTATATATATATAATATATTATATATATATAATATATATATATATATATATATATATATATATATATATATATATATATATATATATTATATTATATATATATATATATAATATATATATATCCTGGTATAGCAGGTGGGGTGACGTGGGCCACTTTAGGTATAATATAACTTTCGTCTCCCCACTTAAAATAAGAATAAAATGTGGTGAGTGGCCCAATATCTCACCCACCCATTCGTGGACAAGTTTGACATTTTTTTTGAATTCATATTTTCCATATAAATTCATTTTTTTTAAATTTTTACTAATATAAGTAACTGTTTATTATATTTAAAATAGCTATACGTAATAAAATGTCAATAATAAGAATAAACAATTGGTGGACCCAATTCCACCCCCCCATCATCAATATGGTGGGGCAGTGAATAATCGGGCCAAGTTAGGCCCAGCGATTTAACCCATTATGCACTGTTTGGAACAAAAATTTACTTTTGCCAGTTTTAAAGCTAACTACTCAACGTGTATACACTGAAAAATTAATTAAAATCTGTCATAACTTTTCATATTTATAACCAAAAGTTAAAAAAACTCCACATTTTCAAAAGTGAATTCTATTAAAGGGCATTTATACCCTAAAAAAAATTAATATTATAATTTTTAAAAATAGTAAAAACTCTCTAGGAATTTAAGATATATCTAATAAAACTTTGTAAATACCGCGTGGCTATTTAATGAGCAAAAAAAATTTTTTTTTTTACAGTCACCCTGCCTGACGCTAATAACAGACTGCTGATATTCCGGTATCCGGTTTTTAACTTCGCAGCCAGATATTCCGGTATCCGGCTAATTCACTATCCGGCCCCAGCCCTAATATATATATATATATATATATATATATATATATATATATATATATATATATATATATATATATATATTATATTTATATATATATATATTATATATATATATATATAATAACATATAATATATATATATATATATACGGATATATATATATTATATTATATATATATATATATAGATATATATAAGTCTAATATCTCTCTCCGGCCCATCCATAATATATATATATATATATATATATATTAATTCATTTTGTTAGTAGTGCAAAGGAAGTGTGTGGATGTGCTTAAGTAGGAAGTAAAGAATGTTAACAGCGAATGGTGGAATGAAGAGTGATGAAAGCGGTTAAAGGTAAAAAGAGGCCGTGTTAAATGTACTAAAAGCAAATGATGGAATTTCACAAAAGAAAAGATGCTTGGAATATATAAGGAGGAAAAGAAATACTAAAAAGGTGTATACGTAGGAGAAAACCAAGAGGAAATGAACAGTTTGGAAGAGTATGA
>JABUQX010004131.1:10000-12500 GCA_015478945.1 Trachelipus rathkii | reverse complement strand
GTACATGGAATGTCAGAGGAATAATGTTGAGGAGAAGAGGAGAGAGCTGATGGAATGTATTTAGAAAGGGCAAATTTGAATTTGTCGCTGTGGACTGAAACAAGATGAAAGGGAACGCGTGAAAATGAGTGGTTGTGGTGTGAAATGTGTGTTGTGCTGGGTGTGGAAAGGAATGAGAGGGGGGAGAGAGTTTGCAATTTTGATGACTGACTTGTGGTACAGAGCTATGGTGTAGGACTGTGTGTGTTGTGAGTACTAGAATTCTAATGGTTAAATTTAAGTGTGAAAAGGTCAAGGTATGTGTGTGGTTGTGATGTATGGTCATCTGCAGGGAAATGTTGAAGAGCACGATTTCTGGGATAATCTGAATTGATGTTTTGGAGGGGTGAGTAGCGAGCTTCAGATTGATTGCTGATTAGGGGACCTATATTGTTGGATAGCAGTGATCAGAAAAGAGATGTATAACGGGGTGCGTTGTTTGGGTGTCGGAAAAAAATGAGAATGGTAGGAAGGTGATCGACTTCTGTGAGGAGAAGCGTATGTGTTGTAAGTAATACTTTCTTTTAAACACAAGAGTATCCATAAAGTATACTAGAGGTTGGGGTGTAAGTAGAGATGGTTCCGAAGTGAAAAGTATGACTGATTTTGTGTTGGGGAAGAAATGTTGAGGTATGTGTTGGATGTTAAAATCAGTGAGAGGATTAGGAATGGGATTATCGGATCATTATGTTTGTTCTATGTAAAATTAAGTTAGTGGGGGCTTGGATGGGAGAGGAAGGTGATACAGAAAAAAAGTTGGTAGAATTAAGAATGAGAAGTTAAGTGAACAAGGTAAATAAGGAATAAGTATCTAAGAGCACTCGTAAGTAAATCAGTTGAATTGTGAACAAGTTTGAAACTGAACAAATCTGGCGAGCAAATGAAGGAAGGAGTTGTTAGCAGTGCAAAAGGAAGTATGTGGATGTGCTAAAGTAGGAAAGTAAGAATGTTAACGTTGAGTGGTTGGAAATGAAGAGGTGATGCAAGGCGCGTTATAAAGTAAAAAAAAAACAAGCCAAAGATCAAGAAAGTTAAGAAAGAAAGTTTCAAAGAAAATTTTTAGTTAAGTATATTAAGGAGGAAAAAAGAAATGACTAAATGGTGCATACGTAGGAGAAAAGAAGAGGTAAATGGACAGTTTGAAAGGAGGATGATGGGAACTTAGAGGAATAAGGAAGCTCTTTCTGGAAGGAAGCACTGAAAGCGTTTTAAGGGGAATTGTGAGGAATAAGGGGGAACCTGCTTAGAATAATGGAATAGGGATGGTGCTTTGTATACTGATAAAATGGATGTGAGGGGAAGGTGGTGGAAAAGAACACTCGAAGAATCTGTATTAATATTAACAGCTTAATGAAGGAGGTGATAGTGAATGTTGTGGGTTTGATGGGGTTTGATCGTGCAAGAAGGAATAGGTATATTGGGGATGAGCGTCATTAGCAAGGAGGAAAGTAATAGGAGAGTGAGAAAGTTGAAGGAATGGTAAATCTGCAGCGTATATATGAAATTAATGGTTGAAGTTGAAATGATCAAGAACGGAGGCGAGATTGTGATTGATTGCGATTTGGAAGTTTGTGTAATAAAGCGTTTATGGAGGTTATAGTTCCGAAGGGTGGAGAGAAGCAGTAATAGTAACCCTTATATAAGGGGTAAGGGAGATAAGCGGAACTGTAGGAATTATAAGAGGAAATTAGTTTATTGAGTTGTTTGTAGGAAGATATATCCTGGCGATTTTTTTAGTCGAAAGGAATGTGCTCGTCGAGTGACTGAAGAACGATTGTGTGAAAACTGTAGTTGGAACGGAGTGGTAGACGATGTGTGGATCAAATCTTTACATGAAACAAATGCCTGAGAAAGTGAGGGAGAAGAAGAATAATACAAGTATAGGTTTTATGTATTGTGCAACAGGCGTATGAAATAGAATTAATTAGGAAGGCTATATGGCAGGTGTTATAAAATGGTGTTGGTGGTACGCTTCTGAAAGAATTTCAAAAGTATGTATGGACGATAGTGAAAGCGTGGTGAAGAATAAATTGGTGTCAAAATTGATTGCGTTTAATATTAATAGCGGACGTGAGGCAGGGATGTGTTTATGTCCCTTGGTTATTCAATGTGTATATGGGATGGAGTTATGAAAGAATTAGCGGTGGGATGGTGGCAGAAAATTGTGTTAGAATGATGGAGAATGGAGGTGAGTGGAGGGATGCCCTACCTATTATATGCGGATGATTGGTTTTGTGTTGGTAAAGAAGAGAGTTTGAGAGGATTGGTAGAGAGATTTGGCAGGGTGTGTAAAAGGAGGAGGTTTGAAAGTAAAGATAGATAAGAGTAAGGTTAAAGTTGTAAGTAAGGACAGTCCTCGGTGTTAAGCTATGTTAGATGGTGAGCAGCTGGAACAAATGTCTGAGTTTAAATATTTAGGATATATGTTGGATGAAAAGGGAACAGAGGATGCAAAGTGTAG
>JABUQX010004131.1:0-5000 GCA_015478945.1 Trachelipus rathkii | reverse complement strand
CTCTACCCATTACCTCCTCCTTACTAATAACCTCCATCCCCAAAATACCTATTCTTTCTTGTACCACCATCAAACCCACACACATCACTATCACCTCTTCAATTACTGTTAATATTGTGCAGATTTTCAGTGTTCTTTCCACACCACTCCCCTCACATCCATTTTCATCAGTTACAAAAGCACCATTTCCTATTCATTATTTCTAAGCAGATTCCCCTTATTTCTCATTCTTAACCTTATCGCACTTTCTCCAGAAGAGCTTCCTATTCCGTTGTAATGACCTCATTCATCCTCCTTCCAGACTGGTTCATTTACCTCTTGTTTCTCCTTTTTTCCCCCTTATTAATTCCAAACATCTTTCTTTTGAAACTTCATCATTTGCTTTAGTACATTCAACCACGCTTCTTTTTTACCTTTAACCGCTTTCATCACCTCTTCATTCCACCATTCGCTGTTAACATTCTTACTACCTACTTTAGCACATCCACACACTTCCTTTGCACTACTAACAATTGCTTCCTTCATTTGCCCCCAGATTTGTTCAGTATTAACTTGTTTACATTCAACCGATATTATATATATATATATATATATATATATATATATATATATATATAATATATATATATATATATATTTATATATATATATATTTAGTATATTATATATATATATATATATATATATAATATATAGAGGTAGAGTACACACATACTTGAAGTGATGAAATTACCTCTCATTTTTAATGGTTTGCACTTTTCTCTTTTGCGTTCATATTCTTTACCGACTCATCTTCCAGGCAACATATTACTAACCACCATTTATCCACACATCATATACACATTAATTAAAAAAAGTACCACACCAAACTTTCTAAGATAACACCTTTAACAAGAAACAATCTCTTAAAAAACTAAAACCTCATATTCCCTGTGTGTGGGGGAGAAAGGAATTTGCCCACCATCGGGAAATTGTTCCCTGCCGGTGGTTCGGTAGGAAAGTTCGACTAAGGGGGACGTGGTAAGTTGGGTGTGGCTTTGCCCCCAACACCATCTAATCCTCTTGTAAGGAATGCTTGGATTTTGCAGGCCTCGGAGATGGTTCGTGATCGCACGTAGACGGCCTTATAATTTTCGGCGAAATTGTGTACGAATCAAATAGTTACATTGTGAATGTCAAGCCATAAATGCTTGAGGCAGAGAGGAGAGAGGTAAGGATGTATTTAGAAAGCGGCAAATTTGATTTGCTTGCTATGACTAGAACAAGTTGAAAGAAAAGGTGAAAATGCAGTGCTAACTTTACTGACACGCTGTGTCGTGCTGGTGTGGAAAGAGAATAGAGAGAGGGAGAGAACGGAGGTTGCAATTGATGAGAGTGACCTGTGGACAAAGCTATGGTTTAGACTTTGTGTTGTGTGAGTCCTAGAGAATTCCTAATGGTTTTAAATCTTAAGTTTTGAAAAAGGTTCAAGGTATGTGTGGTGTGACGTAATGGTCCATCTGAGGGAAACGTTGAAGAGAGTACGATTTTTTTGGATAATCTGAATAATGTTCTGGATGGGGTGAGTAGGAGCTTCAGATTGATAGTGTTGGGGGACCTAAATGGTTGGATAGGTTATCAAAAAGGAATGGTATAACAGGTGGTTTTTGGGTGTCGGAGAAAATGAGAATGGTAGGAAGGTGATTGATTTCTGTTGGGAGAGAGAGGTATGTGTGTTAGTAATACTTTCTTTAAACACAAGAGTATTCATAAGTATACTAGAGTTGGTGTAAACGTAGCAGATGGTAAAATTGATGTTGAAAAGTATGTATTGATTTTGTGTTGGTGAAAGAAGGAGATGTTGAAGTATGTGTTGGATGTTAAATCAGTGAGGGGTTTATTAATGGGATTATCGGATCATTATGTTTTTTATGTAAAATTAAGTTAGTGGGGGCTTGGCTGGAGAGGAAGGTGATAAGGAAGAAGTAGGTAAAATTAAGAGTGAGAAGTTAAGTGAGCAAGACAATAAGGATAAGTATTGAAGAGCGCTCGCCAGTAAATCGGTTTAATGTGAACAAGTTTGATACTGAAACAAATCTGGGGGCAAAATGAAGAAAAGCAATTGTTAGTAGTGCAAAGGAAGTGTGTGGATGTGCTAAAGTAGGAAGTAAGATGTTAACAGCGAATAGTGGAATGAAGAGGTGATGAAAGCGGTTAAGGTAAAAAAGGAAGCGTGGTTGAATGCTACTAAAAGCAAATTTGATGAAGGTTTTTCAAAAGAAAGTGGCTTGAATTATATAAGGAGGAAAAAAGATATACTAAAAGGTGCATACGTAGGAGGAAAACAAGAGGTAAATGAAACAGTTTGGAAGGGGAGGAATGAGGACATACAAGGGAATAGCGAAGCTCTATCTGGAAGAAGCGCGGAAAGGATTAAGAATTGAGAATGAAGGGGAATCTTGCTTAGAATAATTGTAATAGGGATGGTGCTTTTGTACTGATGAACTGGATGTGAGGGGAGTTTGGAAAGAACACTTCGAAAATCTGCAACAATTTAACAGTAATGATGAGGTGTTAGTGATGTGTGTGGGTTTGATTGGTACAAAAAGGAATAGGTATTTTTTGGGTGATGAGGTTATTAGTAAGGAGAGGTAATGGGTAGAGTGGAAAAGTTTGAAGAATGGTAAATCTGCAGGTTATAGATTGAAATACTGGTTGAAATGATCAATGAGCGGAGCGAGATGGTGATTTGATTGATGTTGGAAGGTTGTTTGTAATAAACGTTTATGGAGGGTATAGTTCCAAGGGGATTGGAGGAGAGCGGTAATAGTACCCCTGTATAAGGGTAAGGAAGAAAAGGGGAACTGTAGAAATATAGGGGGATAAGTTTATTGAGTGTTGTAGGAAGGTATGTATGCTGCATTTTGGTCGAAAGACGTGGCCGTGGAGTGAAATGGAAGGACTGATGGTGAAAACAAGGTAGCGTTTAGGAGTGCGTAGGAGGATTTGTGTGGTGTCAAACTTTACATATAAAACAAATGATTGAGAAAATGAGGAGAAGAAGAATAAATTATATTTAGGTTTTATGGATTTGCAACAGGCGTATGATAGAGTAATAGGGAAGCTTTATGCAGGTATAGTGATATATATCGTGTTGGTGGTAGGCTTCTGAATGGAATCAAAAGTATGTATAAAGATAGTGTGAAGTGTGTGTAGGAATAAATGGTGTCAATGGTGATTGGTTTAGGATTAATTGCGGAGTTAACAGGGTTGTTTATGTCTCCTTGGTTATTCAATTTGTATATGGATGGGGTTATGAAACAATTCGAGGTGGGGATGGCAGGAAATGGTGTTAGAATGATGGAGAATGGAGATGAGTGGAGGGTGCCCTACCTATTATATGCGGATGATTTGATCTTGTGTGTGGCGAATCTGAAGAGCTTGAGAGGATTGGTAGAGAGATTTTGCAGGGTATGTAAAAGGAGGGTGTTTGAAAGTAAACGTAGATAAGAGTAAGGTTTATTGGTTGTGAGTGAGGACAGTCCTCAGTGTGAAGTTATGTTAGATGGTGAGCAGCTGGAGCAAGTGTCTGAGTTTAAATATTTAGGGTATGTGTTGGATTGAGAAATGGGAACGGAATGATGCAGAGGTTATAGTAAGCGAAAAGTTGTGAATGGCAGGAAGTTGCTGCGTGCAATTAAATCGTTGGGAATGTAAAGGGGACTAAGTCTTGAGTGCGCTAGGGTCTTACATGCAGGGGTATGTTGTAACCTGTGTTATTGTATGGTAGTGAGTTCTATGGTCTGGAATAAGAAGTATAGATCTAAAGTTCAATGTTTCAAGACAATCTTTAGGAGCATGCTAGGTGGAGTAGAATTAATGAAAATGAGGAATGAACGTATTGATAGAGTTATTTGGTGTAAGAAAGGAGGTAAATTGACGGGAATAAAAATGAAAGTAATGTTGAGACTAGGTTTGGGTCATTGTTGGAAAGGATGAATGATAGTCGGTTGGTTAAAGCGGATGTATAGTGGGGTGTGTGTTGGGAACCGACCGGTCTGGCGAGACCGGAATGAGAAAGTCGCGATTTGAGTCGGTGACGAATGTCTGGAAGGGAGAGAAATGTGAGTTTGGCAGAGGCGAGAATAAAGGTGCATTGATAGGAGAGAATGGCCGGGGTTTTGTATGCAGGGCATGGTTTTGGCCACCTTGGCCAAGGATGAACCCTATACATTGACCGATTTACCATAGTGAGGGCCCGTCTCGCGATCCCATGAAGCTCTAGGGTGGATTTTCTGTCTGTTGACGAGTTTTCACTAATTAATGGTACAGAGGGGGCGGTTAGGCTGGGGCTTTCTTTTCGACATTTGTCATATTCTCCTACTCTTTTTCTTTCGATGCTTGTAGCGGCACACTTACTCCCCCCCCCCAAAAGGGGGGGGGGGGGGGGTCCCCCCCCCCCCCCCCCCTTTTGGGGGGGGGGGGGGGAAAAAGGGGGGGGGGAAGGGGGATATAAGGGAAAACGAGGGATGGGAAGAAGAGGTAGGTAAAGAAAGAAAGAAGAAAGAATATATATATATTGATAAGATAACTGCTCATCCTTTTACACCTCACCGCAGTATATAGGTATTGATAAAAATAACCCCTTAAGTAATTTTCACTCTGCTGGGATTGAACCTGGGCCCTTAGCAGATGACCGCGTAAGTGTTAACGACTACGCCACGATGGACTAAAAAGCAAGAACGCGGGGAAAGTTTCTGTAGTGAATATATCACCCACCAAACAGGAACCACAACGCACTCTTCCCGTCACACTCGGGTGTAGGGTCAAACAGAGCACCGCACAGAGTGAAATACTTATTAAATTCTTCTTTTAGTCCATCGTGGCGTAGTAGTCAAACACTTACGCGGTTACATCTGCTAGGCCCAGGTTCAATCCCAGCAGAGTGAATTACTAAAGGGGTTATTTTTATCGAATACCTATCGCACTGCGGTGAGGTGTTTAATCTCTCTCTTTTTTTT
>JABUQX010004130.1:2500-35000 GCA_015478945.1 Trachelipus rathkii | reverse complement strand
CTTTCTCATGTCTCTCTGCCTGCTCTCTCTCTCCTGCATATATATATATATATATATATATATATATATATATATATATATATATATTTAATTCTTCCGCAGGGAAAAGACTCCCCCGCCTGACTAGGAAACATTTTGTCGCCGGTGCTGCTAACTTTCTGGTGGGACTTGCAAAATCGTACTTTTGATTTCCCATGAAATGACTACTGCTTCCATGGAAGTGATCCTTCGGACTGTGTTATTTTTCTTTGGCATGGAGGCTCACGTTCCATATTCTTTCCCTTCATCTAAATTTAACTTACCTTAGTATAACTCTTTGTTCTCGTGCTATTCGTCACAGGGGCGCTGCCTTCAGGAATTAACGTCGTTTCAAAGTTCAAAAACTCACTCAACGTATATTTCACCCCGGAATCCTGCAAAATTTGACACTAATAACTTTTTTCTCGGGAAAATTCATTAATTTTACTGGTTCCTCTTCCTCATCTCTTTTCTGGCCTTTTGCAAAAAAAAAAAAAAAAATAAAAAAATAAAAAAAAAGAAAACACTATGCTGCGTCTTCCTCTTTCCATCCTCTTGTATCTTCGGAAGGCACAACTGACGTTTTACCTTCGGCTAAAACTGAACTCTTCATTCAAACCTTTGCTTATAATTCTACTTTTGACGATTCTGAAGCTATCTTTCTTTCTCTCACTCCCTCCTTAATATTGTAATTTCTTCTAAAGATTTTATTTCCTTTCTCACTGAGCTTAATACTAAGAAGGCTTACCGTCCTGATGGTAATCCTCCTGTAGTTCTCAAAACTTGTTCTTCCGAGATTGCATCCTGCCTTGGTACAATATTCCGTCTCTGTCTTTCACCTTCGCCCTTCCCTCCTTAAAAGGAAGATTTGGAAACGCCTCAATTCTTCTAACCTTATCTTTGATCGCCAGTATGGATTCCGTAAGATTCTTTGTCCTTTTCCCTTCGGCATCTCGGGGAATCTTTTGCTGTGGCGCTGAAATATCGAAATCTTTCGATAGAGTCTGGCACAAAGCTTTGATTTTTAAGCTTCCGTCCTTCTGTATCTATCCTTTTCTCTTTGACCTTTCTGATTTCCTTTCCGATCATTCTATAGCATCTGTTGTAGAAGGTCACCGTTCATCCTTTAAAATTTTAAATAATGGTGTTCCTCAGGGTTATGTTCTATCACCCAACTCTTTTTCTACTTTTCATTAATGACCTTCTTTCTATTACCTTACCACTCCTATATCGACGACCCCACCCTTTATTACTCCTTTCATTTTGATAGACGTTCCTCCCAGCAACAATTAGTTCACGCTTGGAAGGTGGCCTTGGAACGACAATTTGACCTTTCTCGAATTTCTAATTGGGGATTGAGAATAAGGTTGTTTTCAATGCCTCAAAAACACAGTTCCTCGATCTTTCAACTCGATGTATTCTACCACACAACTATAATATCATTTCGAAAATACAGAACTCAAACCTTCGTCTGTCCTTAATATTCTTGGCGTTTCTTTTCTCGTGACCTTAATTGAAAGGATCACTTTATTTCTCTTTCTAAACAAGCTTCTAAGAGGTTGGGCGGTTCTGTGGCGCCTTCAGAATTTCTTCACGCCGCCCTTACGCCCTAGTTACTTGCTTTTTATGTGTCGTTCGCCACTGTAAGAAGTAAGCCTGACACATCTGGTGTGGATGCACTTAAACGTCTCTTCTTTTCCTTTTATTAATTTTCATTCTCTCAGTAACTCTCCAGTCTATTTCTACTAGGGATTCCTAATAAGTATCGATATATATATATATATATATATATAGTAGTATATATATATATATATACTATATTATAATATATATATATATAATATATATATATATATATATAATTATATATATATATTATATATATATTATTAATTATATCTATATATTATATATATATATATATTCTCTATTATATATATATATATATATATATATATATATATATATATATATATATATATATTATAATATATATACTATATATATATATATATATATATATATATATATATATATATTAGTAGGGTATGGGTATTGCAGGCCGGAAGTAAAACCGGAAGTAAACGATCGACCGACCGGAAGTAAATTTTCGCCTTTCTATCGACGAAAAAAACCGCAGGTTTTTTTTCGAAACAATAAAAATGAATAAATTAATTAAAAAATAATAAATAAATTAATTAATTAATAAATTAATTAATAAATTAATTAATTAATACATAAATAAAATAAATAAATTATAAATAATAAATAAATGTTTTAATTACCGAATATTACTTTTTATTGACGTGTATATTTCGCCGCACCGGTTGTGGCCAGCCGCAGCGCACCGCACGCGCAACCCGCACCGCACCTCACTTAGTAAACGGATAGAGTTTGCCACATGGTATCTTTCTCAAAACTTGAGACCCCATTAGGGGGTGACGTAACCTCGTCGTAGACGAGGTTACGTGGCCATGCACCCCAAAGGGGGGGTCTCCAGCCCCCAAAACCTGAGATATTGACGTAGAAGGCTGAAACTTGGTATACACCCTTCATATAAGGTACCCACATCATATATGGAGTTAAATAACCGTACACCCCAAAGGAGGGGTCTCCAGCCCCCAAAACACGAAATATTGACATAGAAGACGAAACTTGGTATACACCCTTCAAATTAGGTAACACATCATATTTGGGGTTAAATAGCCGTACAACACTTTTTCTGGGTCTCCGGCCCCCCAAACCTGAAATATTAACAATAGAACGACGAAAACTTTGGTTATACAATCTTTCTTATAAATGTATCCTCGATGCAGAAATTTTTATTTAAAATAAAAAAAAAAAAAAAAAAAATTCTTTTTAAGTTTATAACTTGCAAATTTACGTTTTTACATACCCTAAAGCAGTAAATCAGTAAATCAGTAAAAAACTGTCCTCCATACCCTCCTACCCTTCCATGATCTATTGATCTATATTGATCTATTGATTCAAGTCATATTTTTTACTAAAAATTGCATTTTTACATACCCTAAAGCAGTAAATCAGTAAATCAAACTACCCTCCTACCCATCCGTGATCTATTGATCTATTGATCTATTGATTCAAGTCATATTTTGTATAACAAAACAAAACTTTTATTCTTTTTATGTTTATAACTTAAAAAATTGTATTTTTACATACCCTAAAGCAGTAAATCAGTAAATCAGTTAATCAAACTACCCTCCTACCCATCCGTGATCTATTGATCTATTGATCTATTGATCTATTGATCTATTGATCTATTGATCTATTGATCTTTTGATCTATTGATCTATTGATTCAAGTCATATTTTGTATAACAAAACAAAACTTTTATACTTTTTATGTTTATAACTTAAAAAAAATTGTATTTTTACATACCCTAAATTAGTAAATCAGTAAATCAGTAAAGCAGTAAAGCAGTAAATCAGTAAATCAGTAAATCAGTAAATCAAACTACCCTCCAGCCACCCTCCTATCATTCCGTGATCTATTGATCTATTGATCTATTGATCTATTGATCTATTGATCTATTGATTCAAGTCATATTTTTTAATTAAAATTGTCATGTTTTACATACACTAAAGCAGTAAATCAGTAAATCAAACTACCATCCAAACACCTTCCTATCCAACCATAATCTATTGATCTATTGATCTATTGATCTATTGATCTATTGATTCAAGTCATATTTTTTTCTTTAGTATAATAAATAAGTTCTTTGGATAAAAAACGGGAAAAGAAAACAAGTTTTTATTTTAAAGCATTTATAACATAAGTGAAGACTACATATTCATTAGTGTTTGGGTGTTATCCTAGAATGGACGTTGGTAATTTATGTTCCGTGCTCCTGCTACATGTCTTGTGTCTGGTCCTCAACAGGATGCGGGAAAACCTTTCTTTTATTTAAACATTTTAAAAGAGGTTGAGATTTTTCTAGGCAGAACCTGTTAAAATCATTTGGGCTACAGTGTTTACCAAGAAAAGTTTAATGATTACAAAGATGTGATTCAATTTCACGAAGGTATATACGATGTAAAGTCTTTGGAAAATATACAGGGTCACAAAATTATAATCCTTGACGATTTGATGCCATTAAATTGAATGAGGATCGAGCTGAAACTTTCAGGACAGTTTACTCTCATCTTTAAACATCAGCATTATTTTTATAACACAGAATATTATTTCATCAGAATAAGTATATGAGGGGATGTGTCTTTAAACACACAGTATTTTATTTTGTTTTGGGCAAAGAAGGGATATGGAGTCAGGTCAATGTTGTGGCTACCCAAATGTTTCCCTTACTCAGCGTAAAGAGTTCCTAAAAGTATATAAAGACAGTTACCCTCTATCCTCAACGGTTATTTACTCTGTGAGCTTCATTCTAAGAACACGCATAGAGTGTTATTGCGTACAAATATCTTGCCTAACGAGATTGAAACAGTATACATCCTGAATAATGAGTACTCTAGTAGCAGAATATTTACCTCTAATGAGAAAATTTAAAAACCTGAAACCATTCTGAAAAACGTAAAACTGATCTGTGAAGTTGAAAATTTATACAATGTAATAGCAGAAGTAATGGCTAAATCTTATAAAAGGAAATGTTCCTTTAAAAAAACAGACCTCAGAAGGTTAAAGCTACGTCGTCATAGAAACATCATTAAAATTTGCCGGTAACGTAAGAAAACTTAAAATATAAAAAGAAGCTATTACACGAAAGGTGGAGGTGTGTTCTACCTTTACTAATTTTCCGTTATAGCACCTTTGATAACCAAGTGGCTTCCTCAATGATGAAGAAGGTAGTGGTTTTACCCTACAGCGATTATGAGAAGAATTGAAATATAATTCAGGACCCTACCTCTAACAACAACAACAACAAAACAACAACAACAACAACAGATCGTTATAACCCTTATCAACCATTGATTCACAGCAGCCTTTGAGTTTATATGATCCGCAAGTTGAACAGATAAATAATTACGAGCGAGAAGGAACTGCATCATATATTAAACTGTTAACATTTATGAAAAAAGAATCCTATATCAAAATGATATACAAAAAATTAGTAGATCTAAAAGTTTTACTAAAATTCACCTAAGGAAGATTCAGCTATTCAAAAATTAGTAGATCTAAAAGTTTACTAAATTCCCCCACCCTAAGGAAGATTCCAGCTATTTAGCACAGATATAAGATGAAGTGAAAGGAAGATAATTTTTAAACATATACTCAATGGAAAGCTTACCATTGAAGAATAAGAAAACTGGTTTAGCTCTATATAAGATTTTAAAAGATCAGCTTATTGGAATGAACTCGGTCAAATCATTATTGACGAGAAACAATAGCAGGATCGAACATATTGTTGACTTGATATTGAATCTCTCGCGTGATTGGAAAAGGCTCCTGTTGACAGGATGGAAACAGGATTCAAACAAGAACTTAAACTATTAATTTCCCCCTAAGAAAACTTTTAATTCCAGATAAACAAGATTAACGGAACTGGATAATATTCCAATGTCTCCTAGACCAGATGCGAGTCCCTCTGGCACTTCTTTTGCATCGGACAGATTAAAGCTGATAAGCAGAAGTACATTACGTTCAAGTGCAGGAAGAATAAGAAAAAAACCATACTTCGCTTCAAAATGGATTAGTTCCTAATTATTTATTGTACTTTTTATGCGATTGTATTGTTTGTAATTTTAAATTATGTATATAACCTATGTTATCTTTCTGTATACATGTGTTATTTCTTTTTAGATTTGTAATTTAAAATAGTTAATATTATTTTGTAATTGAAAATAAAATATTTCATATAGACATTCGGTTTTTATATCACCTTTCAGTATAAATGAATATAATTTTATTGATAATGTCATTGTGAGTCATGGAAGCTAAGGAGGCGGTCGATAAATATATTACTTTTGATGTGAAACAGCCCTTAACAGTTATGGAGGCTTTTCAAGGTTCGCTTCAAGGTTTCCTCATATAAATAAAAAAGAATTGAAAAATTATTTACAAGGTGAGGATGCTTTTACCCTACATAAACCTATACGAAAAAAATTTCCAACACGAAAAACCGTAGCCCCCACTTAGATAATGTATGGCAACTTGATTTGACTGAAATGATAAAATATAAAAGTTTACAATGAAGGGTATCAATATATTCTTTTTGTAATAGATGTATATTCCAGATACTTATGGTTAAAGGTTTTAAAGGATAAAAAATCAAAGACTGTAGCTGCTGCAGTCAGAGAAATTATAAATGAAGATGACAGATATCCTCAAATGATGTGGACAGATAAAGGTACAGAATTTTTAGGTAAAGAGTTTCAAGAAATAGTTTACAGAGTATGATATAGGGTACTATTAACACATTTTCAGTTAATAAAGCCCTGCAATTGTGGAACGAGTACAAAGAACTATAAAAGAAAGAATGCATAGATATTTCACGAAGATGAATACATTTAAATATATAGATATACTGCAAGACTTGGCTTATTCTTATAACAGGTCTTATCATAGAACACTTAAGAATACCCCCCTAGAGATGGTGAAGACAAAACCTTCTGTACAGGGTCGCCTCGTTCGCAAAATTAAAGATAACACAGGCATTAAAGTAGGAGATTATGTGAGAGTGTCTAGGTCAGATGAAAATTTCAGAAAAGGGTACGAAGCAGGATGGTCGAGAGAAGTTTTTAAAGTAGATACCGTCAGAGAATTCCCGAGAGATGGGTTAAAATTATACTATCTTGAGGATTTAGATGGCGAACAAATAAAAGGAGGGTTCTATAAACAAGAAATACAGAAAATACGGTTTGATCCTAAGAGTCACGAGTATAAAATAGAAAAAATATTAGGATCTAAAGGAAAAGGTAAAAATAAACAGTATCTTGTCAAATGGGTAGGTTACCCAGCGAAGTTTAATAGTTATATAAATGCTAGTGAAATTAAGAAACATTGATCAGTTTACTTTGTGAACATGGAGAGTGAAGATCATTTTTATTTAACTCTGCCATCATCGGCTTCTATGGACCTATATCCGGAAAATAAAATATCAGACTATACAACCCAGTTATTGAACCCTATAACTTTTGATCGAGAAATATATGAAGCTGGTTTAAGTGAAATAATTCTCGACGCCGATATAGAGAATAGGCCTGATTCATATTTGGCGTTTACGATATTTAGAAATGTTGATAATGTTAAAAATGTATTAAAAATTAACGCTGATATGGCGGTCATCAAACGAGCCGACAAAGAATATTTCTTTGAAAGATATTTAATAAACCGCGGTCTCTATAAATCGGTTACTGATGTGTTCATAGACTTAAACAAAAAATTTGAAGCAAGTCAGTTATGTAAAGATTTAGTGTTTCTTGTTAATAAATCCGTTAACGAAGATAACGCGTTAATCACTTTAAAATCTCAAACTCATGTGAACCTGAAAGATAGAAGTTTATTTATTTTCCGCCCTTCAACCTGGTTTCGTAATTGTAGTTACTCCCCTGCAGACTCAATATTGAGAAATAACGATATCAAACCATCTCTAAAGGATCTAATACGTTATATACCAACGATGGAAGAGTATGTCTTAAAAAATGACACCGAGAGTTCATTACATTTTGTATGCATGCCTTCTAAGATGTTTCAAGATCCTGGTATGGCCTATGTTTATACAGATATTATAGACCATCAGTATGTAGGGAATACTAAAGCCTCTTTGTTAAGAGTAGTTCATTTTCCTAAAGGTCGTAAAGTTATAAGCTTTCCTAATGTCCACTACTTACCGTTGAGTAAGACCCAACTGAGTTCGATTCGTATTTTTATATTAAAGAGATGTGAAAGTAATCCATACCCATTCACAATTGGGACAGCAGTGTGAAAAGTACACATAAGAAAGAAGCTCGGAAATAATAATAATAATGGAAAGAGAAAGAGTCTTCAGGGGTTCAAGAATGCTCAGAGGGGTTATGGTTTAGGCGGGTTTTTTTGCTTCGTTATTTCGTAGAGCTATCTCATTGTTTAAATCAGGAGGTAAATACATCGCGAAAAAAGCAGCCACACGGGAATAAACACAATCCAGGATATTATGGGGGGTGTCGACCCTCGTAGTGCTGTAAAACGTCGACTAGCCGATGTTTCAGATGAAATGCTAGATGATGTAAAACGAAAAATACGGCGTAAAATGACTGGTCAAGGTGTAGGTGGTCGTAAAAAACCTGTAAAGAGGAAATAAAAAAGGACCACTAAAGAAAAAGTGTATTGAAGTGTTTGCTCTCTATAAGCAGTGATAAGTGGTAACTTTTTTTTTTTTAGCATAAATTTAACCTGCATCTATTTCATATATAAGGAATGTTTAAAAACATATCTCTCCTCATTATACGTCAAGCGATTGTAGTAGCAAGATGCATTTACTCCATCCCTCAGCCCCGACTGTTGTAAGAGTGAATTGTATCTCTTCTACACAGATCAGTGTGAGTGAATCCATTTTAATTAGTATTAATTCCGTTCACGCAATCACAAATACCGATGTACTCTCGCAATTCAACTATCCCCCCGGACTTCTGACCAATATCTTGATCTTTCGAATGTGTTTTTATATCTGAAGACTAAGTAAGTAAACGAAGATGGTTCAATCTCACAGGTTACCGATCACATAGTATCTCACAGAAACAAATTTCCTGTTATACAAGTTATCAATCAACTTGAGGTGTTTTAAAATGAAAATCTCTAGGAGCATCAGCTGCAAGTTACCGTTATTACCGAAGTTATATCGAAACTCTACTAAATTATTCAGATGATGCTAAACACCCATTTACAATCATGCGGATACTACAATTTAAAAGATGCAGAGAAAATGGCCACTGCTAAAATCTAAAAATAAATAAAACTATACGAATAATTATGGACGTGTAAACGGTGATATATTCTGCTCAGGAAAGACTTATTCTAGCCATCAGTGGACACCGCATCAGGTTAACTAGATCTACTCCTCAATTTGCGCTTAATGTTCAAAAACAACGCTACAGCAAACTAACCGCTCCAACCTATTTTCAAATTACTGGATGCTTATCTTTATATGCGTAAAGTGAAATTATCTCCCTTTAAACATATGGAAATCGAGAAATCTCTTTTGACTGGTACACAAAATTTCCAATCAAGAGAATTGAGAATAAAATTTTTAACTTTACCCCAAGGATTATCGAGTATTAATATACCTAGCATCGTCAATGGTAGCTTACCTCAGAAGGTAATAATTGGAATTGTAGAAACACGATGCCTATTTCTGGAAACAATGGGAAAGTCTGGCCTTTAAATTTACCCTTTCGGTCTTAGAGGTAATATCAGTTTTTGCATGTTGAATGGTCACCTACGGTCGTGATTATGAGATGATATACGAAGGCTCAACATTCTCAATGTTCGCGTCCTTTTTACGATTTAATTGCCAATACTGTATCTTGCAGCGATAACGGTACAGGTGTCGATCTCAAGACTTATGCTGAAAACAGTAATTTATATGGCCTACGATCTCACAGCTGATCTTTCAGCTTGTAATGCTTATCATCTCATATCCTAAGAAAGGCACATTTAGGGTTAAGTCTGGCAAATTTTGGACAAAGTTGACATCTCGATCTCAGTTCTGTGTATTTGGAAACTCCTCAAATCCATCGAGATTGACAGAGTACGAATTATGATTGTGAATATTACAGCTGGGGTATATAGAAATGTTACCGCCCTTATAAAACAAAACATAGCTTTTTAGGTGTAATTCACGTGTAGATGAACTCGGTTCTGTGAAATTGGAAATCGACTCTGGACTTATCTTCAACACTTCTCATCGGGATGTTTCGAGCTATGGTCACTGGATAGCCGTGTATAAGAAATAAAAATAATGTTGTATATTTCCCTGTAACTCTCTGCATTTAGATTTTTTAGTTTATGTAATCATTATGTAACATCTTTTTTTAAAATATAATAATGTTCAAATATGTTTAAGACCTTAATGTTTTCCTGTACAACCTATCATTCTAATTTATGTGGTGTATACTGTTTAATTCATTATATGTTTTTTAAATAATGTTTCTTTAATAAACTTGTAAATATATGTAATTTATATGTAAACGATTATGTAGTTTGCACTTATGTTGTAAATGCTTTAAAATAAAAACTTGTTTTCTTTTCCCGTTTTTTATCCAAAAAATTTATTTTTTTATACTAAAGAAAAAATATGACTTGAATCAAATAGATCATAGATCAATAGACTTATGGTTTGGATAGGAAGGTGTGGATGGTAGTTTGAATTTACGATTTACTGCTTTAGTGTATGTAAAAACCATGACAATTTAATTAAAAATATGACGAATCCATAGATCAATAGATCATAGATCAATAGATCACGGAATGATAGGGAGGGTGGCTGGAGGGTGAGTGTTGATTTACTGATTTATCTGATTTACTGATTTACTGATTTACTGCTTTAACTGATTTACTGATTTACCTGCTTTAGGGTAATGTAAAAAATACAATTTTTTTTAAGTTTAATAAACATAAAAAGTATAAAAGTTTTTGGTTTGTTATACAAAATATGACTTGAATGCAATAGATCAATAGATGGGCAATAGATATAGATCAATAGATTCACGGATGGGTAGGAGGGTAGTTTGATTAACTGAATTTACTGATTTAACTGCTTTAGGGTATGTAAAAATACAATTTTTTAGTTATAAACATAAAAAGAATAAAAGTTTTTGTTTTGTTATACAAATATGACTTGAATCAATAGATCAATAGATCAATAGATCAATAGATCAATAGATCACGGATTGGGTTAGGAGGGCAGTTTGATTTACTGATTTACTGCTTTAGGGTATGTAAAAATACAAATTTTTTTTTAAGTTATAAACATAAAAAGTATAAAAGTTTTGTTTTGTTATACAAAATAATGAACTTGAATCATAGATCAATAGATCAATGATCAATAGATCCGGATGGGTAGGAGGGTAGTTTGATTTACTGATTTACTGATTTACTGCTTTAGGGTATGTAAAAATACAAATTTTTTTAAGTTATAAACATAAAAAGAATAAAAGTTTTGTTTTGTTATACAAAATATGACTTGAATCAATAGATCAATAGATCAATAGATCAATAGATCAATAGATCAATAGATCAATAGATCACGGATGGGTAGGAGGGTAGTTTGATTAACTGATTTAACCTGATTTACTGCTTTAAGGGTATGTAAAAATACAAATTTTTTAAAGTTATAAACTAAAAAGTTAAAGTTTTGTTTTGTTTAATAAAAAAATATGATGAATCAATAGATCAATAGATCAATAGATCAATAGATCAATAGATCACGGATGGGTAGGAGGGTAGTTTGATTAACTGATTTACTGATTTACTGCTTTAGGGTATGTAAAAATACAATTTTTTAAGTTATAAACATAAAAAGAATAAAAGTTTTGTTTTGTTATACAAAATATGACTTGAATCAATAGATCAATAGATCAATAGATCACGGATGGGTAGGAGGGTAGTTTGATTAACTGATTTACTGCTTTTAGGTATGTATAAAAAAATTTAAAGTTATAAAACATAAAAAGAATAAAAAGTTTTTGTTTTTGTTACACAAAATTATGACTTGATCAATAGATGCAATAGATCATAGATCAATAGATCAATAGATCAATAGATTCAATAGATGGGTGGAAAGGGTAGTTTGATTTACTGATTTAACTGCTTTAGGGTATGTAAAAATGCAATTTTTAGTAAAATATGACTTGTAATTGCAATAGATCAATAGATCAATAGATCAATAGATCATGGAAGGGTAGGAGGGTATGGAGGACAGTTTTATTTACTGATTTACTGATTTACTGCTTTAGGGTATGTAAAAACGTAAATTTGCAAGTTATAAACTTAAAAAGAATATTTTTTTTTTTTTTTTTTTTTTTTTTCTGCATCGAGGATACATTATAAGGCAGATGTATATCCACAGTTCGTCGTTCTTATGTTAATAAGTTCAGGTTTGGGGCGGAGACCCCCTTTGGGGTGTGTACGGCTATTTAACCCATATATGATGTGGGTACCTTATATGAAGGGGTGTATACCAAGTTTCGTCGTTCTATGTCAATATTTCAGGTTTTGGGGGCTGGAGACCCCTCCTTTGGGGTGTACGGTTATTTAACTCCATATATGATGGTGGGTAACCTTATATGAGGGTGTTATAGCCAAGTTTTCAGCCGCTTTCTATCATCAATATCTCAGGTTTTGGGGCTTGGAGCCCCCCACTTTTGGGGTGTACCGGATTATTTTACTCCTGTGGGTCGTTTTGAGGTGTTACGCAGTTTCAGCCTTTCGTCAATATCTCAGGTTTTGGGGGCTGGAGACCCCCCCTTTGGGGTGCATGGCCAGCGTAACCTCGTCTACGACGAGGTTACGTCACCCCTATGGGGTGTCAAGTTTGGAGAGAGATACCATGTGGCAAACTCTATCCGTTACTAAGTGAGGTGCGGGTGCGGTAACGCGTGCGCTGCGAGTGAGCGCTGGGTGCGCTGCGGTGCGCTGCGGACAAGACGGCCCCACCGGTGCGGGAAATATAACACGTCAATAAAAAATAATATTCGGTAATTAAACATTTATTTATTTATTTATTTATTTATTTATTTATTAATTTATTTATTTATTTATGTATTAATTAATTAATTTAATAATTAATTTATTAATTAATTAATTTATTTATTAATTTTTTAATTAATTTATTCATTTTTATTGTTTCGAAAAAAACCTGCGGTTTTTTTCGTCGATAGAAAGGCGAAAATTTACTTCCGGTCGGTCGATCGTTTACTTCCGGTTTTACTTCCGGCCTGCAATACCCATACCCTACTACTTATATTGATATTTTTTTTCGATGCTATCCAAAAAAAATATCGATGATATTTTTTCAGCCAATATATCGAAATTTCTCTTCGGTATCAAATCATTATTTTTTTTTTTTCTATAAATTTTGAGCACCTTCTATAGTTTCTAATTAATGAAATTTCTTAGTTTCAATAGAGTTGCAAAATAATATTTTAATGGAAAATGAATATTTTAATAAAAAAAAATAAACCATTCACTTTACGTTATATAATTTTTTATATTTAATTCAGTGTTTGAAGTAATGACATAAAAGAGAAATTTAATGCTTGTGTAAAGTTTTAGCTGTCAATTAAGGTCTGTAGGTGTAATTCTAACTTACTAATTCTGATGTCAGACCGTTGTTTCCGAAAGGTAAACTAATTATGTATACAAAAATTATTTAATGGTGTATGACAAAAAAATTAAAATAGTAGAAACAGACAAATTTCGATTAGGCTTCCTGTCGAAATCAGATATAACTTCTCCTTGCTATTATTATTATTTTCATGTGTTACAAACATTAATTTAATATCTAAACTTTTAGTTTTAGAATCATATAAAGATTCATCCTCAGCAAATCTAAAACGATAAAATAAGATAAATTGAAACACATAAAACAAAATAAGAATTACAAAATGAATGAATAAATAGATAATTACAAAATAAATAAATGAATAAAATTTAAAATGAATTCAAAATCTCAGCATCTACGAGAGCATCACGACATGCCAAACGGTTCAAATGTGAGAAACAGAGGGAGAGGAATAGAAGAACCAAAGCCTTATGAAACATAATTATTGAATACAAAATTTTTCGACGTTTCGAGAAAATACTTCCCTCATTTTCAAGATCTAAAATAAATTAATTAAATTATATATATATATATATATATATATATATATATATATATATATTATAGAATATAAATAAATAAAATATATATATATATATATATATATATATATATATATATATATATATATATATATATATATATAATATATATATATATATATATATATTATATATATATATATATATATTATATCATACTGTGATACCTATTATTTCAAAATGCTGCAGGCGTTATTAAAGGAAGGCATGAAACAATCATGAGAGTTATAGCCATTGGATGTCAATTAAATTAAAAGATAAATAAAAAAATTAAAAAATGAGCAATTTGACCTCTGAAAAATTCAGGTATGAAAAATTCAGGTACGGTAAGGTAATCCTAATTTAAGATAATAATGTATTTAGTGTAACAATATACTCTCGATTTTTACTTAAAAACTTTCAAAAGATAGTTAAAATGTAAAATTTTAATCCTTAAGTGGCAGCTTAACAAAATAAGAATTTCTATTGTTTAACAAATTAAGAAAAGGAAAAAAAAACTTATGGCAACAAAAAAAAAAAAAAATATTAAAATGAGGTGCAACATCGAGAAAAACTTTATTTTAAGACACCATATACAGATTCCATTACAACATCATCAAGTGGGAGGTAAAAGTAAAACCATTGGCTCCTTGAAAATTTTTATAATGCAATGCAACATTGAGAAATAATAAAAAAAAAGATTTATTTTAAATTTCTAACTATAGATTCAAAAAAAAAAAATTAAAAAGTGAAAGTTAATAATATTAAAGAAATAAAGCAAAACTTTTGGCTCCTAGACAATTTTTAAAATGCAGTGCAATATTGAGAAAAAAAAAAAGATTAAATTTCCAACTATAAAATAAAAAAAATAAAAACATCATAAAGTGCAAGTTAATAATAAATAAATAAATTATAACTTTTGACTAATAGACAGTTTTGGAAAAAAAACATTTATTTGAAATTTACCAACTACCGATTCAAATAATAAAAAAAATACGGTATCGTCTCATACCAAATATAATATAAAATGAGTATGAGATCACACTTCAGAAAGGAACTTTTTGATTGGTGCTTGAAATCTTACATTACAAAGAAAAATATTCGCTTCCTTAAAATAATATAATTACGATTTCATAAATATATATATATATATATTATATATAATCTAAATATATTATATATATCATATATAAAATATTTATATATATATATATATATATAGTATATATATATATATATAATATATATTATAATATTATTTATATATATATATATATATATATATTATATATATATATATATATAATATATATTATATATATATACAGATAACCTAAATACAATGTTACTGTATGGCCCTAAAATTCCACCGGCTCAGGATAACCATTAATATGATGATTCATTCTCTACGTGTTTACTCAACTTGGCATATCTAAATACCTATTTATATATATATAATATATATATATATATATATAATATATATATATATCATATATATATATATATATATATATATAATATATATATATATATATATTATATCCAGACACGAGACATAATATCATTGCTCAGCATCACATAAGTACAGCAACCGCCTTTGACTGAAAATTGAGAATAGAGACAGTAGGAGAGATTGGAGTAAAGTGTGGTGTCAGAAGGCTCAAATACCTGAATTTCGGTTAATAGTAAGAGAGAGAGGAGGTTTAGAGGAGGAGAGGTGATGTTCAACAAGTGGAAAATTAAGTGTATAAGACATCTAGGTTGAAGAAATTAAAGGAAGAAAGAAGACCGTGCATCCGAACAGCCTGGCACCCCAAACCCAACACTTTGAAGTTCTCAACTTCCCGTTAGCCTGGGTGATGGAAGAGGGGTTGGTGAGAGGGTATTTTTGGAAGCCGCCCTCTTCGCTTCTCAGAGGATAATCGTGTGGTTGCCATTTTTTTTTTATAAATGGAAAGAGGTCTGATAGTTTTTTTTTTTTAAGGTGTTTGTATAGGGCAGCTTACTATAGTGTAAAGAAAAATATGAATATCAGCAAAAGGGGGCGAACCATTGATTACTGGAGTGCCTTGGGATGTACCCTAACACTTCATACATGTCGAGTAATCTTATCTCTTCAAATGCACTAACGTGTTCCCCTATAAATAATGTGCATTTATATATATATATAATATATATATATATATATATATATATATATTATATATATATATATATATATATATATATACTATATATAATATATATATGAGAGAGAGAGGAGAGAGAGGAGAGAGAGAGAGAGAGAAGAGAGAGGAGAGAGAGTGAGAGAGAGAGAGAAGAGAGAGAGGAGAGAGGAGAGAGAGAGAGAAGTGAAGAAGAGAGAGAGAGAGAGAGAGAGAAGAGAGAGAGAGAGGAAGAGAGAAGAGAGAGAGTAGAGAGGAGAGAGAGAGAGAGAGAGAGAAGAAGAGGAGGAGAGAGAGAGAGAGGAGATTAGAGAGAGAGAGAAGAGAGAGGTAGGAAGATAGGGAGGGAGAGAGAGAGGGAAAAAGGAGGAGAGGAGAGGGAGATAGAGAGAGAGAGAGAGATCCAATAAACATTATATATATCATTTCCGCATTGTTCCCGTTTGTAATTTTATAATTATAACAATGTTAATGGCATCGAAACATTGTAATTACTACTTAACCCCCAATTCATAAATACCTAAAAATGTGTGAAGCAAATTAGAGTATATATATATTATATATATATTATATATATATGATACAAATATATTTTACAAATACTCTGTTAAATCTATAGATATATATATATATATATTTATATATATATTATAATATATTTATATATATATATATATATATATATATATATATAATATATATATATATATATATATATATATATAATATATATATATATATTAGTATTAATATATATATATATATATATAATATAAATATATATATATATATGAGTGTGTGTGTGTGTTGCTACAGTTAATTTATGGCACAAGGAGAAAACATAATTATGAATTGGATCTCTTTAGAAGAGACAAAAACTTTTACTTAGACCATAATTATGTCAATGCCTTTGTTCTATGTCTAGATTTTGGCACTGAAATTTATTATTTGGCACAAAATTAACAGCTCTAAAAGATAAAGAGGTAGAAACCATGACTGCGGAGTCTGAGCAGGAGCCGCTTAGACGTAAGGTTTATTGGTGGAGTCGGAGCACGAGCACGAGCACGAGCACGAGCACGAGCAGAGCACAAAAATTTTTGTGGGTCACTGTTAGGGAAGGAGCATGTTTTTTGTTGTGATATAGTATTTAAAATTTTTTATTGTTTTTTATTATTTTTTTTTTTTTTTTTTTTTTTTTATTTTTTGAAATTGTTTTCATTTGTGTTTTTAATTTTCAAGTTTATCAAATTATTTTTTTTATGTTTTTATTAGTTATTTCCTTTTTTGCTCTCTTTTCATGTTATTTATTTCTTATATTTTTTTTGTTATTTTTCGTTTCTTATTGGTTTAGTGTTTTATTTTATTTTTTTTTTATTTTTATTTTTTTTTTTTTTTTTTGTTTGGGTGGAGCCGAAAATCGAAGACGTATGAAAAAAAATATTACTATAATAGAAAGTTGTTTATAGTCTGAGCCATAGCCGGAGCCTTGTAATTTTAAAATTGTGGAGCAGGAAAAAAAAATTACCGACATCGCAGCCTTGGTAGAGATGTAACAGATAGCACGCTTCAAATGCGAAGTTTTATAACTCTCCTATTAACTCCTTTTTTAAATACATTGTAGATTGGAAATAATTAAAAAGTTATGACCATATTTCCTTTTCGCAAAATTTCCTTACAATTTCCAAAAGGTAACATGAACCCTTCAAAAGATGGGAACCTGGAATGCATTAAAAATATTTGCATTTAACTACGACTGTGGAGAAGTGAGATTCTTACACATAAACAAAGAGGAGTTATTTTCTGAGCGCCAGCCAACACACAAACAGACGATTTATGACTTGATGCCTCAGCTGCAAGAGCAGAGAGATTAAAAGTAGACTAGTTTTTAAAAACGAGATATAATGACCGTAATTTGATTTCGATATCAAATGTGTTATGTTTTCCCTGAAGAAAGTATAACCAGCATGTTGAATGTTCCAATGGAAAGTGATAAAAGTCAAGCAATGATTCAAAATAGCGAAGCCTATTAATTGATTGAAGAATTTGGAAGATATTTAAAAGATTAGAAACATGGACTATTGACTAAGATAGTTTGAAGATCAGATAGAATATTTTAACGGTAATGAAAATTTAGAAGAAAACGGAACGTAAATCATTACCAAAATACAGCAAATATTTAGATACTCAAGCCTCAGAAAACATGTTTTGAAAAGACGCGTAGAAATAATTTATTTGCCAACGCGTCTTATCAAAATGTTTTGATATGCATGGAAAAAAAGTCGGCATTCTTTTAGAAAACTGTATTTCAGTTCTGATAAAACATATGAAGGGTTTGATTTTGAAAGTTTGTTTCTCCCAACTTTATGGTTGAAGTCATGTAACAAATAATTTTAGAGCTGATATTATGAAATATTTCGGCGAAGTACATTATGTTGATTTAAAAATCTTTTTCTTTTTACTGAAGTTGACTAAGAAATCTTCTCTAAGAACGGAAGATCGAAAAATCTTGTATTATTTAGAATTTCTTTTGGACTATCAATTTTAAGTATCAAACATAGAAGAGGCGACAACTACTGACTGATTGTAGTCTTGAAGTTCGTAATTCTGTATATTTGTAACCAAACAACAGGAAAAATCTTAAAATCGTATATTTCTATAAAATAGTAAGAATAAAAATTTAGTTGTTGTACAAGTAAGAGATTAATTATGTAATTATTTTAATAAGAGAAAACATGTATTATTATTATTATTATTATTAATTATTATTATTATTATTATTATTATTATAATTAATTATAATTATTATAATTATTATTATTAATTATTATTATTATTATTATATGATTATTTTATTATTATTATTATTATTATTATTATTATTATTATTATTATTATTATTATTATTATTATTATTATTATTATTATTATTATTATTATTATTATTATTATTATTATTTATTATTATTATTATTTACCTATAAGTATTTTTTATTAATCATTTATTTAAGGGATGTGCCAAACAAAGTATTGGGTATTGGCCAGTATTGGCCATTTTCCGGGTATTGGTATTGCCTCCCAAAAAAGGGTATTGGCATTTAGCACAGGTTTGGTATTGGTCAAATGTGCAATACTGTTCAGTCTTATAATGTGTGGAAAAAAAGGGCAAAGTAACAAAATGTTAATGCTGTTGAAACTTCCGTTCGAGAATTTTCTTGAGTCCTTTCTTTAAAGATGGAGAATATTTCTTTTGAAGATGGGTACTATTATAAAGAAGCGCGCATCAACACGCCTATTCGGGATCTTTAATCTTTGATAGGCAACGCGAGATGATCAGTTAGAGAATTAATTATTGTATTAAATTAATCGTTTTTGTTGGAGAATTATTATCTTTTAGGTGATTTTTGGTGAAAAAAAAAACATGTTTGCTGCTAGATTACGAATATGATACTCAAGTTTATGATGTAAGTTACTAGTTCTTTTCTAGTCATAGTGTGGATGTAACTTTTTTTCCTGTTTTAAAAGTAAAGTTTATCTTTATCATAAAAGGAGCTTTGTTCATTTTATTAAGTATGAATTGGAAATATATTTTTATTATGCGTAATTGAATAAATGGTTATCTAAAAATTTGTTTATCTCTTCCTCCAAAGTAAACATTTATATTTCTTTAAATTTCTAAAATAATAAGTGGTCTTTTTCATACATAAAATTTACAATATAACAAATTAATAGTAAGTATTGGTCATTGGTATTTGCTGAAATTCCAGTATTGGTATTGGTATTGGCAGTAGCATCAATGAGAGTATTGGTATTGGCCAACAATTCAGTTCTGGCACATTATTATTATTATTATTATTATTATTATTATTATTATTATTATTATTATTATTATTATTATATATTATTATTATTATTATTATTATTATTGATTATTATTATTAATTATTATTATTATTATTATTATTGATATACGTGATGATAGGCCTTATATATAATATATTATAATATTATATATATATATCTTATATATATATATATATATATATTATATATATAATATATATAGATTATATATATAATATATATATAACGTAATGAGCCCTGTCGAGAACACAATGCATAATCTTTTGTCCGAAGTTTCTAAATTCAAGAAATTTTCGGGTAACATTTTGAAACACATCATTGGTATTGAAGTCAAGTTAAATGACTTCCTTAGATCCACAAACGAGGAAGTTTCTTATCTTCCGACTATGACAAGATATTTGTTTCAGGTTCTGTCTGCTGGATCCTGTACAGGCTTCAAAACTCATGTCTGATGTTAGTCTGTGCCCCATTTTGTCTGTTGTAAATACCCCTAATTACTGCCTGGCAAAATTTTTGGTCCCAGTTCTGTCATCTTATTGTCAATTCCTTTGCCCTTCGTGACTCTTTTGAGTTCGCCGATTTCATGGCTAGCTTCGATGTAGGAACATGTGTACCTGAAACATGTGATATTATTTTAAGTGGCTTGATTGCTGAGAGGACTTCTGATATCTTAGGTGTGTACCTGGTCTAATTTTGGCAGGCTTTTGGACTTACCAGCGGGCCATGTTCTGTTCTCTTTAACAACGAATATTTTCAACAGTTAGACGGTATGTCAATGGGTTCTCCCCTTGGCCCTACTTTTGCAAAAGCGTTTTTCTTTACTCGTGAATCTACGTGATTGGTAGATTGTTGCCCTCAGTTTAAACCTCTGCTTTATAAGCGTTACGTTCATGATTGTTTCCTTATCTTTTACAGTAAGGAAGACTCACACCAGATCCTAAATTATGCAAGTCCTCGACATCTTAATGTTCGATTCAAAATGGAAGGATAAATTAAAGGTTGCTTACCATTTCTCGATGGGATGGTGAAACATGCTTCTGGACGTTTCTCCACCTCTGTGTGCAGAAAACTCCTCACAACCTTGTCGGGCACAAACCTTTTTAGGTTTATTACTTTGAATTTAGTTTCCTCGATTTACCGCCGCAACAACAGAGCTTATAAACTTAGTTCGGACTGGTTCGGTTTTAACAATAAGTTGAGGTACCTTAAAAAGTTCTTTTCATTGAACCTATATCCCTTAGTCTGGTTAGATAAAGCCATCACTTCACTTCTCATTAACTTATATTAAGCCCAAAGCGAATCCACTCACAGTTCCCAAGTCAGCGATTAGACTATTGGTACTATTTCTTTGTCATCTATCGGCTAGGATTAACACGAAACTAATAAAGATTCTGTCTAGATTTTACCCTCAGTGTGACGTCCATCTGATTCCTATGAACCCTTCCTCTTTTGGCTCTTTTTTTTTAAATTGAAGGTTCCCTACCTCGTACGCAAAGGTTCTCAAAATGTAATGAATTTATAATAATATTCAAGTGTGCTGACTATAAACACCAGCTACGTAGGCCAACACTGGCCTGCAACTGTATATTCAGAGACTGCAAGCATTTGAAGATTTCACTTTAACAGAGACTGGCAGAGGCCCTGAACATGCTCAGAACACTCGGCGATCAGCTACCATTGTTGGTCATTGGACCTTCCTGTTTCAGTGGGAACTTTCAGATTCTATATTCTGTCTCTTCGGAGTTGGAAAGAAAAATACCTTCTGTATCTCTATCTTGTTCTTATTCCTACTTCATCCACCCTTTATCTTCTTCTCTTATGCATTCCATTAGTCTCTCCTTTATTTAACCTTTTTATATTCCAGCCGGAACCACTAAAAAAAAAAAAAAAAAAATGGAGGAAAAGGGCCCTCATACAAGGTCGAACCACCGCATGTTGCGACTGAGAATGATATACTTGGGTTAGAGGGATGGCTTTAGTGGTTTATGGCGCCGAGTTATTATTATCGTTCTCAGTCACATCATGCGTTGTTCGACCCTAAGAGGAGCGCAAGATTTTCTTTAACCTTCCCAATAAGTAGATTCTTTTGTTATGCCCTACTTATTAAATTGCAAATTATAGACAATGTAATTATAATTGATTTAAAATCTACGACACGAGGGAAGGACAGGGTGAAAACCTGGTGAATAAATTTAGGAGAGAGCCCGTTCCGCTTTTGGGCTAGAGGATGGCTCAAGTTGTCTAGAGCATCGATGTATTATTTATTTATCAAGTCGCACATGCGGACGGGTAGTTCGACCCCAGGATGATGCAAGTTTCTTACTAATTCCCTCTAATGAGTGATTTGTTTATTGCGAGAGATAGCAATTTATGATGATTATAAAATCTATAACGATACGATGGAAGGACAGACTGGAAAACCTGGTGATATCGCCTTAAAGCTGTTCCTCCGTTCGCTATCAAACTGTTCTTGAATCCAACCTTTTTATTGGGTTAGAGCACTCGTTATGTGAGTAGCGTCGATGGTATATCGTTTGCTCGGATAGCGAGACGATGCGGGATATCGATTCCGCCAGAGGAGGTAGCAAGTTTGTGCTTTGACGCGTCTCGTGTGTAGTAGGCGTGTGTAGCGTCGTATCGTTATGTATTGCGGAAGAGCGAAGGGAGATCGAGATGTCTTATATAGTTAGCTGTAGGGAATGAGTTTTTAAAAAACTTTGTTTTATTAAATATAAATAGTCATACTTTCGCTGGTCTGTTTCTAATAATAAATATAACTTAAACCAATTATCGTACTCCTACCAATTTAGTAATATAGTAATACATTGATATATGATATGTAAGTAATTAATCTGTTATAATATGATTAGTAAGTAATATTAGAGCTTATGAAATAAAGTAGATATAAGATATATTAGTTACGTTATTAGCTAAATTAACCATTTATGAGTATCTGCTTTAAGTCTATGTTATTTAAAGTATGTTTTAAACTCACTTTTAAATTATGATATGAACTGTATTATATATCCTGCTTACTATACTTAAAGATTGAGAGTTTATTATATGAGTGAAAGAACTTATATAGTTTGATTCTTCTGAGCGATTAACTAAGTCTTTTCGGGAGTCCGAATCCAAGATGCATGCGGCATAATTTTGACGGCGTTTTTCCATGTAATGTGGAAACTGAGCGTGTGTGCTTACGACTCTTATATTATTAGTCACGGTTTTGAGCTCGATCGTGTAACTTAAAGAATATTGGGCCATTGTTATTGTGCTCAGTTTGTTTTGCACCCAAAAATAGATAAAACGCTAAGCTAAATGTGATCCTAGAAACACGTAGCAGTGCAAGTCTTAAATACCTCATAGGAAATATGCACACAAACTCTATAGTCAGTATAATTTCAATGTTAAGGGGGAATTAATAAATTTCTAATATATAAAAAGGAATAAATTTAATTTTAATTCAAATCCTCAAGTAGAATGATATGTTTTGTTACAGAGCTACACAACTTCTGACGAGTTATATTTTTTCTAAAGAATTAAATAGATAGTGATTTATACGGCTTTATTGTATACCTTTTGAGGAAAACTAATATTTTATGATTTAAAAATTACATATCATTAAATCAATTATATAAATAATTTCAATTTATGAATCTAAAGTAAGTAATTAGTCAGTGAGTAAGTATAGATGAGCTACCACGCTATGTATATAATATATAATATAGTGATTGGATGATGGTTTGATTTAAAGTTAAATTTATATCATGCGCTTATAGTGAGTATATTGAGTAAAAACGTTACAAATTATTTATGATAATAATAAATTATACTACTACTACTAGGATGATCAATTAGATCATATAAACATAATAGGAAAACGTTATTTTTGCATGAAGGTATTAGTATAGTGTAGTATGTATGTGTGTATGTAGTATGTAATTGTATGGTATATGGTGGGTTATTTGATATTTAGATGTATTTAACTGACCTTTTTTGAGTAGATATATAGTGTAAAAATACGTAAAATTTATTATATAAGGTTAATAAACATTAAAAAAGTGAGTTGTATAATAAAATTTTTAATTATATTATTATTTATTTATTTGTTTTATTATTATCTCACTTGAATTGGATTAAGAAACCATTATTTTTAGAAATCTCTTAAATTGGTTTACTGTATTTTAAAAAGGACACCCAAGATATAGGCATTCATAATATCAACAAAATATATTTAAAATATACTTCTAGCATAACGTCAACTCACGTGAGTATCTAATCACACTAGGTGTACAGATATAGTTCAAACTCCTTACTCTCTCTATCTACATCATTACTTCTTCCTTCCTCATCTATATCATTCTTTACAATCCACTACTTCATATTCTCACTTTGTTTTTTACACTTTCATGTGCTATCTTGTATATTTATTTTTTCAGTCTGTTTCCCCCCTAATGGTAGGGTCCTAGACACCCTATTATGACTGATCATTATATTATCACACTCTACATATTATTATCAGAAATATAATGTCTATTGAAGAAGACTTACCGCAGATATTTCACACCACATTATATATATACATTATTCCTATATGAATGGATTTTTACTGAAGAATTAGAATTTAAATATTAACATTTATCTACAGTCTACCTCAGTCATTTAAACAATTATGTAGCTTTTACCTAGCTATACCTTTTTTCACGCAGAATTCCCACGATACTCCTTCGGATTCGTGTGAACGGATAATAAATGCTAAATTTTATGTAAGAGTAAATATTTCTCATAGCTTACTAGAAAACTCTTCCATCATCATCCAATATTTAGACTCTATGGCGCTCCACTTTATAATTTTGAAACATGCATAGAGCATCGATGCAATATATAACAAAGTAGAAATTTGGAATGTGATAATTAGGTTGGATGTCTTGAAATCTCCCTGTAGTGCGCTATCTAAACAGTTTGATTGATTTTTACGCGTTATAAATATTCTGTGGGCGGAGCCAGAACACGATTGTGTATACATTACGCGACACAGAAATAATACAATAATCCGACCCACTCCTATAAATAATAGAACGACCAAACGCACCTTTAAATAGCCCTACTACACTCATACAATCTCTCTACAGCTACATGTTGGAATCATAAAGATTTTAGTTTTCACTCACAAGTGGACGAAGATCATTTCTGATTATGATGTACTTTATACTTATTGTTAAGTCGAAGGTGTTTTCGAAGATTTTACTTATTGTATTATATGATATTATATTATATAGGAAGTATGGAAAGAACACTTCAAAAATATATTTTTTTATTTTGTTTTGATTTAACCCTCTATTATTAAGTGTAAATTTACAGTTAGTACCACACACACAGGAAATTTTTGAACAATAATTAATTAATTGATTAGAAATACTGTACAAAGTGAAGTTTAAATAAATTTTAATAAATAAGAAGTTTTACTAAAATTGGAATTAGAATTAAAAATTAACTGTTTTACTACATAAAGCATAATTAAATATTATCAATCATAAAGAATTAATAAGCATACTATTCATAATCACTTATTCCTGAATAGTTCTGTGTACGGAGCCAAAGTTAATCCAATGGTGTACACACGTGCTCGACAAGCGCATATCTAAGGTTTTCGAGTTTCGGGAGACCCTGTTGTGCCAGAAAGGAGTTTCCCGTCCAGTGTTGCAGCTCTTATTGTTTGAGTGAGGTGGGACAGAATACACGCTAAGGAACACCTAAGACTCTTTAAAAATAAATAACTTCAGAATATGGTATTTCTCACTTCTCACTGCGACTAAACTATAACTATTCCACTATACGAATTTAGGCGCTAATAGAATTAAAATCAAAATTAAAACTAAATTTACTAAAGGCTAATAATAATAAAATTAAAAATGTGATGTGTATGCGCACGCGCGCGCGCAAGCGCGCGCCCCGAGGCCGGAGCCGGATCCAGAGTTGAAACGCGGCCGAAATACCGGAACCGAAGGCGGAGCTGCTGCTGCTGCTACTGTAGAAAGGATAGGAAGGCGAACCAAAGACTGACACAAAGTCTCCGAAAGAGACTGAATCGGATTCGAAACGCAAAGAGCATGGCAGCCTGACGGAAAGAGGAGACCTGAAGGTGGACGAAGGAGACGCAGAAGGGATATTAAAAACAAACTCAGAAGTGATCCCTCCGGGATCACTTCTTCGATCTAATAATAATAATAATAATAATAATAAAAAAAAAAAAAAATAATAATAATATAATAATAATAATAATAACATGTAGAGTGTGTGTGTGGTGAGGTGTGATGTGTGTGTGTTAGTGTTGTGTGTGTGTGGTGTGTGGTGTTGTGGCGCTCATTCGCGCACTGACGTAATCTGCGCCCCAAGATACCGTCATCACGCTCGAATCCCAACTCTCGTTTAAGCTTAAAACTCACCCACAACAGATCACGCCAACAAAGGCGTAAGCAGCATATCGGCGAACCGTCCACCCTCGATGAACCACCCTCTAATATATCATCCACCGACTTGAAAATTACACGGATTCGACCTTATCCTTGACAAATAATTATTTCCAAGTTTAAAGCAAATATCTCTTATACTTTTTGAAGAAAAGCTGGTTCGAGCTCAAAGATTTCCATTTACTACTTATAATATATATTATATCTATATCATAATATATATATATTATATATATATATATATATATAATATATATATAATATATATAAATATATTATATATATATAAATATATAATAATATAATAATATATATATATATTATAATAATATATATAATATATTATATATATAATAATATAATATATATATATATATATATATATAATATATTATATATATTATATAATATTATATACTATATAAGTATAGTATAATATATATATATTATATCTATATTATATATAAATAATTATATATATTTAATATATATATAATTCAGGCTGTAATACATAAAAGGAATAGGCGATATATCGTATAACATATTTTATTTGTTTGATCTTTATTAATAATATTCATAAATTGGTAAAGTGAACTAAATTTATTACTATTTTATATGAAAATGAAAAAAACAGAAACTGATTTATAAAATAATTTTAAGAAAAGCAAGTACATTTGTATTAGCAATTACAATAATTAAATTTATGTGAACTTTTCCTTCACTACCTCTGTCTCCTAAGACTTTACAGTGTTTGCAAATCACTCGCTGAGAATTTCACAATCTCATATAATTTAATAATTGCCAAGATTACGGCAATCTTACCTTATGTACACTCGAAAAAATTATTACGAAAATTTATACTCTCAACGGGTACGAAAAATTTACTCGATCACTTATCGTGAAAACGTACGAATAAATTTGCAAATGTGAGAAAGAATGATCGACTCCTCTCTCTCTTCTCTCTCTCTCATCTCTCTCTCTCTCATACTCTCTCTCTCTCTCGCTCTCTCTCTCTCTCTCTCTCTCTCTCTCTCTCTCATCTCTATCTCTCTCTCTCTCTCTACTCTCTCTCTCTGTACGAAAAGTTCATTACGCGACAGAGTAAAAATGAACATGTTTGAGCCAAAATCACTTCGTCAAACCTATACAAAAAAAGGATTAGTGAAAATCTCAATATTAATTATTGAAATTAATTATAATTAATTATTAAATGCCGTTTATCTTTATATAAATAAAATAATTGAAATAATCCCATAAAAAAAAAATAGAATAAGTGTTTATGTATATTAAAAAAATAAGTTGATATAAAGTTATAAACTTTATTTAAGAAACAAACAGCATTTACTCTTAAAAAAATTTTGGTAGGCCTATATCAGGCTTTGAATCAATCTCATATAATAATAATACGCAATTAAATTTTCATGATATTCAAAAAGGACGTGAGAATTATTAAATTTTTACTAAAAATAAATAAGTACAGTAGCGACACGCAATTGTAGGTTTTCTTATATAATCGCTTTTATATAAATATATATATAAGATATAATATATTATAATATAATATAATATATATAATATATAATATATAAATATATATATATATATAAAATATATATATAATATAATATAAATAATATAAAACTACTACCTACCAAGTTTTTCCTCATTGCCCCCATCTGATAATATGATATATATATAATAATTATATATATATATATAGTATATATATATATATAATAATATATAATATAAATATAGATATATAAATATATATATAATAAGATATATATATTATATATATAAATATATAATATAATAATATATTATAGAAATATAATATAATAATATTCACAACCTTTATGAACATCCTTTTTGAACTTTAATTATTTAACTCAAATTCATTTTAGATTCAATAAAATTTATTTTCGAGTTAAAAGAATTTACAGTTCAAAATGGTAAGTTTATACAGAAAAAGAGTACAAGCATTTTTGTTATTTGAAAAGCCTAAACTAAAGCGTTTGATCTCTAAAGAGAAACAAAACTTTCGAAAAACTTACTAAATAAAGGGAAAAAAGTCCAACAATCTGAAATTTTTATAATAATAATATATAAAAAAGGAGAAAATTTTCAAATCTGCCTCCGCTTATTTCCCCCCCTACCCCCCCACCGAGAATATAAAATAAACATAATAAAAATTTTCTAAGAAATTTTTTCATTTATTTATTTTATATATCCTTCCTTTATCTCCCTGAGCCAGAAATTGTATTTTTAAAAATCGAAAAAATTGAGAAACAAGTAGAAATTTTAGAAAAAGAAATTGATGCTATTATATAATTATAAGAATCTATTTATATTTTTATTATCTCCAATGAAGCTTGCTCAAACTTGATTTTAATGAAAATGCATATTATATATTATAAAGATAAATAACTAAATAAAGAATATTCATATATAATATATATTTATATAGTAGCTATATATATAATATATTAATATAAATAATATAAGTTAGCCTATATATAATAATAATATATAAAGAATATACTATATACTAGTATATATATATTATATATAATATATATAAATATATAAAATATATAATTAGGAATATATATATTATTATAATATATTAGTTAGTTATTTAATTAGTTAATTTATTTCCATCGAACCTCTATCTCATGAAATTTTGGGGGTTCATTACCTACCGCAGTAGAGTCTTTGGTTAGAGGAAATTGTGTTACATGTGTTTCACTGACCATAATGGATTCTATAGTTGCAAAAAATATATATATATCTAAGCTTGAAAGCAAGGCAAGGCCTGATTCGGTTCATCTCATTTGGAAATTAGCCACCGTTGACGTGGTTTCGAAACCAGATGAGCGGACCTTCTATGCTAAAAGCATGCGAGAGAGAGTGTGATTTTGTATGTGATATCAGATTGTTTTTTTGTATATTTTGCTTATGTTTTTAGTGATGTGTGGGTATTGAGATTAGCGTATTCACTATGCCGTTTCCTTCTTTTGCTGCTTCTTCTCTTCATTCTGTATCGTGTACCCAAGCCTATCCCTACTTACCCCTAGGTCACACTCCAGACGCCCTCTCACGAACCCCTTTCTTCCCGTTTTTTCGAAGTAATTAAGACTGTCTTCCACTCTGAACAAGGGAGCAAAAAAATGTGGAAACATGACTGATTGATCAAGGCAGAGCTGATGTCCATCTCCGCCATGCTACGGTCTCAAAGGGACTCTCGATTCCGCAACCGATCCTCTTCAGGTGACCTCTTCTCTGACAGTTCCCCCACCCTAGGCACCCAGCAATATCCGAACAGGTATTGCTTTTATCACCACCGTTTTGGCCTGCAGGCGAAAAAGTGCAATAACCCATGTACTTTTTCGGGAAACACCCTTGACAGCGGTCCATAAGGGCGGTGGATACAGCTGGCCACCCCTCCGTTTGTTCTTCCTCTCCGCCTTCTTCGTCACCCTTGCCTTCCTCCACTCGGGCTCAGGATTATTCACCTCCAGCTCCATCTCAGGCTACTCCTACGACACAAGCACACGTTCCGACTCGGCCGATCATAAGCTCTCAATCTGTGAATCCTGTCCAGACTCCATCGCAACCGCTAACTAGAATATTGAGCAGAGGTAGGCACATTCGATGGCCGGCGCGCTATTTGGAATAGTTTCGTGCCTTCAACACTACAGGGGAGTATCTGTTGGGATGAGGTCAGGTCAATTTTACCAACATAGCACGCAAGTGCAAAAGCGTAGTTTATTAACGGAAACTCCTATGACGTGCTGGGAATAATTAAATCTGGCAATATTTTCAAAACGCGTCCTCATCTCATTCTACCGCCATTTTTCGCCTACCGACTGCAACCGTTGTTGCCAGCTCTTTATGACTTTGATTTCTTATAATTCTATGATTATCTTAAAGCCGATTAAAGCAGCGTGATTACCTCCTTTTGCCATGCTTTGAGTGGAAATAGGCAGTGCCGATTTTATTTCATTAATATAGTGATAAATTTTATTCATAATGATTAATGTTGGTACCCTGTGAAGTGGCAGTTATTATAGCGTATTTTTTTTATATATTTTAATTATAATTGCTTAGCTAGTTTAGCTTAGGTTAGGCATAAACTAAAGGTTTATTATTTTTTTAAGCCACTTTCATGGGGAGGAACCTACGTCCGATTTTTTTTCGGCCACTAATATCTTATTAATTTTTATGTAGGCCCCAACAAGTAGACCATCTAATAGGCCCAAAATTCTTTTTATCATTTTTATTCATTAAAATTTCAACATAAATATAAAACTAGTTTGCAAAATTAATGTTAAACTTACTTAAATTATTCTATCTCTATAGTATTTATTATTCTTTTTGTTTAATTCCCAGGTTACTGGGGTCCGTATTTTTTCTTGGAACACAGAATTCCACTTTCAATCAAGTTCTTTCTCTCAATCCTTGGGGTTGCTTACTCAACTCCAAACCAACGCATACCACGTAATAAATAATATCTATATAGATAGTATATAATTATATATATATATATCATATATATATACGTATATATATACTATATGATATATATATATAGTATATATTATAATATATATATATATATATAATCATCCTCCTCATCATCATCATCACCCATCTTCTTTTCCCAAGTAGTGAATCACATGCACTGGAACAGAAAAGTGGTTGAAAAATATAACCCAAGTCGAAAAGAAAGCCCATCCTTACCGCTCCTTTTATACTCTTAAGTGAAAACTCGTCGCAGTAAAAAAAATCCACCGTAGAGCTTCACGGGACTGCGATAGACCCTAACTATGACATCTCGTCAATGTATTGTTTATCCTTTTGCCCAGGTGAGACACAGCCATACCCCTTCACAAAACCCCTTCCATTCATTCCTATTGTGCATCTTTCTTCTCGCCTCTGCCAAACTCACATTCTTCTCCCTCAGGAATTTCTTTACTAACTCAATCCACTTTATCTTTGTTCTTCCAGCAGGTCAATTCCCAGCACACTCACCGCAATATCTCCGCTTAACCAACCGACTATTATCCATCCTTTCCACATAACCATACCATCTCAATGTATTTTCATATATTCTCTCATTTACTCTTTTCTTTACACCACACAACTCCCTAATGCGTTCATTCCTAATATTATCAACTCTTCTCACATCTAACACGCCCATAAGATTGTCCATCTGAGACATCGTGCTTTAGACCTATACCTCTTATTCCAGACCATAGTTTTACTAGTGTATATTAACACAGGTAACAACATACCCTCAAGACCCTAGCGCACTCAAGACTTAGTCCCTTCACATCCATCAAAGATTTAATTGTGCAAGCCACCTTCCTACAATTCACAACTTTCCATCCACACTGCATCATCCCTTTCCCTTTCATCCAACATATTTCCTAAATATTTAAACTCAGACACTCTTTCCAGTTGTTCACCTTCCAGCATAACTGCACACCGAGGACTGTCCTCACTCACAACCATGACCTTACTTTTATCTACGTTTACTTTAAATCCCTCCTTTTACACACCTTGCCAAATCCCTTTACCAATCATCTCAAACTCTCTTCAGATTCACCATACAAATCCAAATCACTCGCATACAATAGGTAGTTTACCGTTCGCTATCTTCCATTCTCCATCAATCTAACACCGTCCCCTGGTACCCCCACCTATTATTCTTTCATAACCCCATCGATATTCAAATTTAATAACCAAGGAGACATAACACATTCCTACCTTACTTCGCTAATAATATCAAACCAATTGCCCTCAGCTCCATTTATTGTTACACACACTTCACTATCGTCATACATACTTTTGATTCCATTTAGAAGCTTACTACCAACACCATATATCACTAACACCTGCCATACAGCTTCCCTATTAATCCTATCATACGCCTGTTGCAAATCCATAAAACCTAAAAGACAACTTATTCTTCTTCTCTCTCATTTTCTCGATCATTTGTTTCAATGTAAAGATTTGATCCACGTCCTCTATCACTTCAAATTGCATTTTGTTCTTCAATAATCAGTCCCTCAGTCACTCGACGCATTCTTTTGACCAAAATATCAGCATATATCTTCCCTACAACCCTCAATAAATTAATTCTCCTATAATTTTTAGAGTTAATCCTCTTATCTTTAAATA